>NQII01005710.1:0-127050 GCA_002778355.1 Clitarchus hookeri | reverse complement strand
CCCCCGGGCCCGTACTACGCCCCGGGTGTATAAATACCTGTAAGAGAGGTCCCTATTGGTGTCTGACCTTGCTACGCAGAATTACGTAGATTGTTGTCCATCGCGTAATATTTGAAATATCATCTCCAGCTCTTTCAATGGGAAGCTGCCTTGATACTTTCAGTAAGGCTTCAATATCAGTAATGTTCTCGATTCACGTTAAAAGTAAAGTCACACCTCAATGTTAATATTGTCCCAAACAAAGTGGAAGTCTACTTGGTACTTAGGTGACTCATTTTCACGGATCAGTAATTTCCACTGAGTCACAGTGAACGGCTTACTGTCGGGCACTTGTTATAAATAAATTTAAATTATCCNAATTTCCACTGAGTCACAGTGAACGGCTTACTGTCGGGCACTTGTTATAAATAAATTTAAATTATCCTTATTCCATCCCTTACTGATTACATGTTGAAAACTGAAACCACTGATCGTCACCATGCTGTGCATGGCGCCACCGTCGTTAAAAATAATTATGCAGTCATAAGTAAAGACTATTTTTTTTTTACATGTAAAAATTTTTTATATTTCTTAATTTATTAAATAAATTATGTGTCTTTAAAGAGTAACTGCAAACATAAAATAAACAGTGACTTTCAAATTATAAATTTTAAAGCCATNTAAATTATGTGTCTTTAAAGAGTAACTGCAAACATAAAATAAACAGTGACTTTCAAATTATAAATTTTAAAGCCATAAAGGCGTTGGACTCTAAAAAATTACTAATTTTATATTTGTATAAAACATTGTTCAACTTGTACGCATGTTATGCGATACAATTTTTCTAGAAAAAANATTACTAATTTTATATTTGTATAAAACATTGTTCAACTTGTACGCATGTTATGCGATACAATTTTTCTAGAAAAAAACATTTTTACACTTTATATTTTTTAAATAATTTGATGTCAAATACAAAATTCTTCGTTTAAGCTGCAGCCATAACAACAAATAATTTACAAAGTAAACTAATGCCATGGGCTACTGCGTGACATATATGTCATCGCCAAATAACAAGCCACATGTATAAAAAAAATTGTTAAANAAAAAAACATTTTTACACTTTATATTTTTTAAATAATTTGATGTCAAATACAAAATTCTTCGTTTAAGCTGCAGCCATAACAACAAATAATTTACAAAGTAAACTAATGCCATGGGCTACTGCGTGACATATATGTCATCGCCAAATAACAAGCCACATGTATAAAAAAAATTGTTAAATATAAATAAATTTTTGCATATTTTCAACTTTTTTAAATGTATAAACTGTTATTTGGCGATTACATATGTCACACGGNTATAAATAAATTTTTGCATATTTTCAACTTTTTTAAATGTATAAACTGTTATTTGGCGATTACATATGTCACACGGTAGCCAATGGCATCAATTTACTTTGTAAATTTTTTCATTTGTACAACTTAGTTAGAATTTGTTGTTATAACTGCAGAAAAAACAGAATAAAATTTGAATTTGACATCTAACTGGAATGAGAGAGCAGAAAACTTGGATGATTAGCGCCACACGCCACCCATGGCTCCATGTGTCTAAATCGGCCAAAACGTACCACTTAAAAAATGTAAAAAACTGTTTCACATTTAGCAGAAAACAGCCTAACGTATAGTCTACGAATAAAATGTTATGGAACGGTGATTCGCGTTATGCATNTTCACATTTAGCAGAAAACAGCCTAACGTATAGTCTACGAATAAAATGTTATGGAACGGTGATTCGCGTTATGCATCAAATTCTGTGGTACCCAACATTTACGAATATTTACCATTTGGGGGCGGGGTTGGCCATTATGTAGTGGGAGATTCNCAAATTCTGTGGTACCCAACATTTACGAATATTTACCATTTGGGGGCGGGGTTGGCCATTATGTAGTGGGAGATTCGGGCTGCTACTCGACAGTTAAGTTCTTCAACACTGTTAGTTGTGAAGTGAGGTGGAGATGGAGCTGTGACGGAATACAATGGGGGAAACGGGAGAACCCCGCGAAAACCCGCCGGCCAACGACTCGTCCACCACGTCTTCCACATTAGTAACACGGGGATTACCCCGCCGCGAACCGAACGGGTCGCCGTAGTGGTAGGAGTAGTTTGACTAATACACCACCATGGCCTTAATGATNGCCGCGAACCGAACGGGTCGCCGTAGTGGTAGGAGTAGTTTGACTAATACACCACCATGGCCTTAATGATGTCAATATTGAAACATGTGGGTATTCCGGTTAACGGAAAGGTGGAAGAAAGCTTTGAAAAAAACATTCCTTACACAAGAACTGTTTCAAATAATAATGAAAGTGTTTTTTTTNAAAGGTGGAAGAAAGCTTTGAAAAAAACATTCCTTACACAAGAACTGTTTCAAATAATAATGAAAGTGTTTTTTTTTCATAGATACGAAATATGAGTTCTAGTTATGTCTTTCACAAATTTGTGTTTAGGAAAATGGAAGGTTGNCATAGATACGAAATATGAGTTCTAGTTATGTCTTTCACAAATTTGTGTTTAGGAAAATGGAAGGTTGAGTACCCTAAATTACTAGTTGTTTATTTTGATATATATTTATGCCCATACAATTCATATTACGTAGTAAAGCTATGCTGTTAGCNAAATTACTAGTTGTTTATTTTGATATATATTTATGCCCATACAATTCATATTACGTAGTAAAGCTATGCTGTTAGCAAACTGTGCATTAAAAAACCCAGTCGGACACTGTAACAAATTTGGTCAAATTATGTATATGATTATAATATATATACGTATGGGAGTGGAAGCTCATAGCACAATAACGCCATATTTCTCTCAAAGTATTGAGATGTTAAAANAATATATATACGTATGGGAGTGGAAGCTCATAGCACAATAACGCCATATTTCTCTCAAAGTATTGAGATGTTAAAACGGCTACCGTGCGTATTTTATAATTTCAGGAGGGAGCTACGACAGATGACGTAAGGAGATGTTGCCGTTCCTGCTTTGTCACTGCGCTTATTCACTGTTGCGGTAATTTTACGAACATTTCATCATTGGGTGAATGAACACAATTTTACAAATAGATGACGGAGAAATTTTAGTACTTTTCAGGAGAGGCACAACGTGCATTAAAGAAAAAAACCCTCCAAACTAATTAATATCACAGATAAAATTCTTCACTTACCCTGCGAGTTGAGATATTCGTCATTTTGAAAAGTGATGCTTTCAATTCGTCACGTTATATTTATCAGCAGTTATTTTCCTTAAGTTTGTTGGCTACGAACAAATTTATTTTATATTTATACCATATACTGTTCATCTTGTAGACATTATCTGTAACTACTGTTTCCTCAGATATTTTTTATACCTCAAGAATTTTGCAAAATCACAAATCAAAATCAAAATTTTACTTTTTTTTTNTGTTTCCTCAGATATTTTTTATACCTCAAGAATTTTGCAAAATCACAAATCAAAATCAAAATTTTACTTTTTTTTTATAATGCACAAATAAAATAAACAAACTATTCTAACAACAATTAACAAGAACAACTGAACAGTCTTGNCTTTTTTTTTATAATGCACAAATAAAATAAACAAACTATTCTAACAACAATTAACAAGAACAACTGAACAGTCTTGAATTAATTAATTTTATGGTATGCTTAGCAAAAGTCATTTTAGAAAAATTTGGAGGTAACCAAAAATAAAATAATATGCAAGGATTTCCATATTTTCAGCAATTTTTTGAAATTGCAAAAAGCATTTAATTTTTACGGTTATATAGACGCCTTGAAGTAGCGCTTGGCATCTTTCGGGGTGAATTATTTAATTTTTGTACGTAACTTAGTTTTCATTATTTGTACATTTCTAAAACAGTAAATTTGTGGCTTTGACAAGTATTTATGCAAAAAACTATGGGTTAAAAATATTTTGCAAGGAAAGAGTAATAACAAATAAGTAGAGACCTGAAAAATTCGCGGATTCATTTCGAGACAAGCTAGAATTCAAAACACGTGTGTTAATAAANCAAATAAGTAGAGACCTGAAAAATTCGCGGATTCATTTCGAGACAAGCTAGAATTCAAAACACGTGTGTTAATAAAATGTGTACCATTGGTCTACGCGGTATTTGACACCTCCTAGAGAAGGCTGGCCCAATCTTCGCCTTCCGCTGTGACGCTAGACAACCAATGTACAGTTGATATCGGCATATCTGTACATAAGACTATAGAGTCTAGCCTGCAGGTCATTGAACTCGCGAATTTTTCAGGTCTCTACTAAAAAGGCCTAAAAGTTGAACATTATGCGGCACAAATATAAAATAGCAATTTCTCTAGTGGCAAACGCCCTTAACATTAGCGACGCTTTGGTGTCGCCGACCATTTCTAAATTACGGAGCCGAGGCAGCTGGTTGGGTAGCGCACATACTACACTCCAAGGCGACCCGAGTTTGATTCCNTTTCTAAATTACGGAGCCGAGGCAGCTGGTTGGGTAGCGCACATACTACACTCCAAGGCGACCCGAGTTTGATTCCCGGCCTGAAGTTTTGCGTGTAGGTGTCGTGTCGGAAATTCACTTTTCAACTAGTCCCCTGGATAATATTTTCTTTATATTTTACTGAGAAAAAAGTTAAATGTTANGTCGGAAATTCACTTTTCAACTAGTCCCCTGGATAATATTTTCTTTATATTTTACTGAGAAAAAAGTTAAATGTTAAATACTTATGGATAGGGCCTCCTGTTTTTTGCGAAAAGATTTGAGTGCAGGGACATCAACGTCCTATGTCCACACAAGCAGGTATCCTTTGGCTATTGGCCGAGTGTCTGCGTGAGGATACATTCTCTGTTTGACCGGGCCTATCANATCCTTTGGCTATTGGCCGAGTGTCTGCGTGAGGATACATTCTCTGTTTGACCGGGCCTATCAGGATTAAGTTACTCCGGTACTGACCTTCCGTGATTGGCTGGCAGACATCTCAGACGCGGGAGAGTTCAAATCATCCAACCACGAAATTGTTTTTGAACTAACGTGTTTTCCAGTACAACTAGTAGTGATTTTTTTTCTCGCGGAAAACAGGTGGCCCTATTTAAGACTAATTTCACAAATACTTGATGTTAGGTCTGTTGTACNATTTTTTTTCTCGCGGAAAACAGGTGGCCCTATTTAAGACTAATTTCACAAATACTTGATGTTAGGTCTGTTGTACTACCCCATCATGTTATGGCCGGCGTGTTTACTCGAGATACTCTCATTCAACCCCATCGCTGCTGCAGCTACACTTCAATGTACCCTCGTAGGGGCACAAGGGGCTCTCTTACGGTCTGCGTGCCGCGTTTCAGCGCAAAAATCCTGTATATTGGATTTTGGGAAGGGGGAGGGGAGAACTCTGCATGCTGGCGGCTGACTTATTGGCTGTATACACACTAACGTTTCTGAAAAATGCAACACCAAGAAGGATAAATGTGATTGAAATGAACTTTATACCACAGATTAGGTACATGCCAATACACAATTGATTAGGATTACAGAACTGTACATGATCTCTGTCCTTGAGAATTCAGTATGGTGTGAAGCCCCCACGTGCTGCAATCAGAACCCCTGAACGGCATGGCATGGAATTAAAGAGGACCTGGATATGTTCCTGGGGAATCTCCCTCCACGCGATTTGTATGCGAGTACACAAATCATCAACAGCGTTTGCTGGAGGTCCATGACGAACAAGTAGCTGACCAACCATATCCCAAACATGTTANTACACAAATCATCAACAGCGTTTGCTGGAGGTCCATGACGAACAAGTAGCTGACCAACCATATCCCAAACATGTTATATGGGTGACATGTCAGGCGAACGTGCAGGCCAGGGAAGCAGTGGTACCCGTCGTTCATCGAAGAAGGTTTGCACATTCCTCGTCACATATGGCCGTGCATTGTCCTTATTAAATATGGGATGTGGAGTTGCCTGNCGAAGAAGGTTTGCACATTCCTCGTCACATATGGCCGTGCATTGTCCTTATTAAATATGGGATGTGGAGTTGCCTGAAGGAGGGCCAGTACATCGGGCTCTCAAACCTCCCTGATGTAGCGGTTGCTGTTCAGATTGCCCTCAACACGCAGGAGTCGACATCGCATGCTTTATCTAACGACGCTCCAAACCATCACACTTGGTGTTTGTCCGCTATGCCGCTCCACAATGTAGGCTGCCAGATTGCCGTCACCACGGTAGCGTCTAACAAGTATGCGGCTATCACTGTAGGACAGGTTGAAGCGGGACTCGTCCGAAAACACTACATTTTGCCGCTCAGGAAGCCAGTGATGGCGTTCACGTGCCCATTGCAGTCTGAGGTGTTTGTGGTTTCTGGACAATGCAAGCCGATGTCCATTGTAGTCTCAGGCGTTTCTGGACAATGGAAGCCGACGAAATGGCATGCGTGCCACCAATCCAGCCCGCAGCAGACGGCGTCGAAACGTCCACGCAGACAGTTTCACACCCATTCCAGTGCTCCAGTATCGTGCCAACACTGTGGAGAGGCTGAACGGTCCGTTACGGCCATGCGGACAAGATGGCTGTTATTCCGTGCTGTGGTCTGATTGCGTGGTCCAGTACCTGCTCGTCGCTGTGTACGGCCATCTTATTTCCACTGATGCCATGCACGCATCACTGTCGTAGCAGTATGCCCTGTACGAGCCGAAATGTCACGGTATGACAAACTCGTTTCCTGGTGACCGATCATCCTGCCCCGTTCGAACTCACTCACATGCTGATATGGCACCCTTTGACGTCGACGATGCATACTGGCACTTGTTTTCACTTCATTTGACGTCTCTTCACTGACTGAACTTGGCGTAACACTGACCTTTACGGTCACACAAGAGAGGGCCTACTGGGCCTAGGTGTACGCCATCTCTCTGCAATTGTCATCACTTATTACTGGTACACTGTTCTACACATCCTCAGAATTTGGATTAATTCAGGCCATTCTTTGTGGGTGTTGCAACTTTCACAAACAATTAACATGCTTGGAACTGGAGCTTAATGTCGCTGCATCCAGAGAAAATATCGTACAACCCTGCTATAGGCGGTTTACTGTTAATTTATTGAGCACATTTGAAACAAATCTTAAAAAATGTGACTGCCCTTACCAGCATATATTTTAACGGGCATAATGTCTGGCATGTACCCAGTAAAGTTGATATCGACGGAGAGACAGCAGTTGTATGAATTGACGTTTAGTTAAAAGTGTTACGTAAACATTTGTGAATACTGAAAAAGTTTCTTTGGTTTTTGTTTCTTTGAATGCACACACGCGTTATTCTTCAACCCGAAAAGAAAATCGTGTTTGCGTTTCAACGAATTATGGAATGTACGATGAGTTTCTAAGGAGAGAAGACTCAAGTTATTTTTTTTATTGCAAAAACGAGTATTCACTGCGTAGTTATGGGTGTTGCACAAATGGCCAGTAAAATCAAAACACGATAATTCCGAGAAAGCGGCAAGTAACTACCGTACCTCTGTTGTTTTTACGATTTTACCGAGTTAGAGAGAAACTGGTAGGATTGTTACAATGGGGATTNTAACTACCGTACCTCTGTTGTTTTTACGATTTTACCGAGTTAGAGAGAAACTGGTAGGATTGTTACAATGGGGATTAAAAAAAAAACGCCTAAGGGTGAGGGGAGGGGGCTCAAAGGAAGCGGAATAAATTTCCTTCAGTGAAGTGCAAGATTTACAACTGGGTTTTATGGAAAATAAANTTTTACGATTTTACCGAGTTAGAGAGAAACTGGTAGGATTGTTACAATGGGGATTTAAAAAAAAAACGCCTAAGGGAGAGGGGGGGGGGCTCAAAGGAAGCGGAATAAATTTCCTTCAGTGAAGTGCAAGATTTACAACTGGGTTTTATGGAAAATAAATACAACAAACATTCGTGACGTGTCATATGAATAAATTAATTCATCTTTATCAATATATATTACAATATTTCGATGTAATATGAAATACAGAACCATGAACGATTAGACATATCAAACTAGAGTTATGTAAATAAAACAAGGAGATCTATGTTGCCAGCAATGACTTGCATTTTATAGCTACGTCGCTAACAAGCAACTTATTAGTCATGAAAAAATTGTTATTTCTCTTAGAACACTAGAAACGTTTGTTGTAATGGCTCTCTCATATTTCCATAGGAAAAATCCAGTTTCCAGGGGAGGAGGGCAAGCCCTCCTCCCCTCTTTGTCACCTCCTGCAGACGCCCACGCTTATAAGTAGAGACGTGCAAAATTCGCGTTATTATTTGCTACCATGGCAGACTTCTCTGCCCTGTATCTACTTGAGAGCGTTGCGTGATTTAATTATTGGCAACTATGCTGCACCATTTACCTGTGTGACCACTTCACTGGAGGTTGTTTGCTCAGCGCCAGAGACTTCAGTATTGGCTGAAACCGTCCTTGGGACGAGCCACACAAGTTGTCTACCAATCGTTACAGCCAAGAGAACGTAGAACATCTCGGAGTGTAGTCTGCCGCCAAATAACGACCAAAGGGCTCTGAGTGCGAGGCTTTCAGAGTGTTGTTTGGCAGACGAAAGCGCACGGGAGTGTCACACATGACGGGTTCGGGTGAAGCCAACTGTCGTGTCAGCATAAAGTCACCCGCGGTTTCGGACGTATCTCGATTCCCCTGCCCATAAGCAATGGCCAGGGGCTGGAAAAATTTGCGAATTCATTTTAGTACAAGCTAGACTTCAAACACATGTAATTTATTTTATGTTTGCAATTGAATTACAGTTTATTAGAACACGCCCAGGTGAACTCTGAGCCAATAGCAGTACTGCAAGAAAACAAGCACCGACTCCCTTGTAACCTGGTCTGAGGTAAAATTGGCTACACATCGACGCAGCCAATGAACATAAATATGACGCTCAAAAATATGTAGGACCGTGACGTCTAGCCTACAGGTCGTTTAAAACGCGAAATTTTCCTGTCCCTTATAATTACCTAATCGGCTGATAAGTTTTTCATGGTAAAGTGAGCACTTTTGAGGACTTAGTTACTTTTTTCCTATCGTCCATTTTTATCCTTTCACCAATTTTTTTTAAAAATATTGCTATGTAAGTAAGATACACAATGTATATATTTCACCGGACTCGAAAGTTAACGTCTAAGGCTACAATAAAATATATTTTTTGATTATTATTCCTAATGAAAGGGCTTCAAAATAACTNTTTTTCACCGGACTCGAAAGTTAACGTCTAAGGCTACAATAAAATATATATTTTGATTATTATTCCTAATGAAAGGGCTTCAAAATAACTAAGTTTACCGTGAATAACCTATGACTGATATAGCCATGTCCTCATGGTAACATCCATCCTAGAGGTGTGCCAGAAANTTACGTAAACATTTGTGAATACTGAAAAAGTTTCTTTGGTTTTTGTTTCTTTGAATGCACACACGCGTTATTCTTCTCCACCCGAAAAGAAAATCGTGTTTGCGTTTCAACGAATTATGGAATGTACGATGAGTTTCTAAGGAGAGAAGACTCAAGTTATTTTTTTTATTGCAAAAACGAGTATTCACTGCGTAGTTATGGGTGTTGCACAAATGGCCAGTAAAATCAAAACACGATAATTCCGAGAAAGCGGCAAGTAACTACCGTACCTCTGTTGTTTTTACGATTTTACCGAGTTAGAGAGAAACTGGTAGGATTGTTACAATGGGGATTTAAAAAAAAAACGCCTAAGGGTGAGGGGGGGGGGCTCAAAGGAAGCGGAATAAATTTCCTTCAGTGAAGTGCAAGATTTACAACTGGGTTTTATGGAAAATAAATACAACAAACATTCGTGACGTGTCATATGAATAAATTAATTAATCTTTATCAATATATATTACAATATTTCGATGTAATATGAAATACAGAACCATGAACGATTAGACATATCAAACTAGAGTTATGTAAATAAAACAAGGAGATCTATGTTGCCAGCAATGACTTGCATTTTATAGCTACGTCGCTAACAAGCAACTTATTAGTCATGAAAAAATTGTTATTTCNGTTGCCAGCAATGACTTGCATTTTATAGCTACGTCGCTAACAAGCAACTTATTAGTCATGAAAAAATTGTTATTTCGCTTAGAACAATAGAAACGTTTGTTGTAATGGCTCTCTCATATTTCCATAGAAAAAAATCCATTTTACAGGGGAGGAGGGCAAGACCCACCCCCCTCTTTGCCACCTCCTGCAGACGCCCACGCTTATTAGTAGACACTTGCAAAATTCGCGTTATTATTTGCTACCATGCTAGACTTCTCTGCTCTGTATCTACTTGAGAGCGTTTCGTGATTTCATTATTGGCAACTATACTGCACCATTTACCTGTGTGACCACTTCACTGGAGGTGGTTTGCTCAGCTCCAGAGACTCTACACTATCGGCTGAAACCGTCCTTGGGACGAGCCACACAGGTTGTCTACCAATCGTCACAGCCACGAGAACATAGAACATCTCGGAGCGTAGTCTGCCACCAGATAATGACCAAAGGGCTCTGAGTGCGAGGGTTTCAGAGTGTTGGTTGGCAGACGAAAGCGCACGGGAGTGTCACACATGACGGGTTCGGGTGAAGCCAACTGTCGTGTCAGCCTAAAGTCACCCGCGGTGTTCGGACGTATCTCGATTCCCCTGCCCATAAGCAATGGCCAGGGGATGGAAAAATTTGCGAATTCATTTTAGGACAAGCTAGACTTCAAACACATGTAATTTCTTTTATGTTTGCAACTGGTTTACAGTTTATTATAACACGTCGAGGTGAATTCCGAGCCAATAACAGTCCTGCAAGAAAACAATCACCAACTCCCGTGTAACCTGGTCTGAGGTAAAATTGGATACACATCGACGCAGCCAATGAACAGAAATCTGAAGCTCAAAAATACATAGAACCGTGACGTCTAGCCTACAGGTAGTTTAAAACGCGAAATTTTCCTGTCTCTTATAGTGACCTAATCGGATGATAAGTTGTTCACGGTAATCACTCGTGAAAACTCCGGGATCAATGAAAAAAGGATAGATCCATTTTTATCCTATCACCAATTTTTTTTTTTTTTAGATATTGCCATGTATGTAAGATACACAATGTATATATTTCACCGGACTCGAAAGTTAACGTCTAAGGCTACAATAAAATATATTTTTTGATTATTATTCCTAATGAAAGGGCTTCAAAATAACTCAGTTTACCGTGAATAACCTATGACTGATATAGCCATGTCCTCATGGTAACATCCATCCTAGAGGTGTGCCAGAAANCAGTTTACCGTGAATAACCTATGACTGATATAGCCATGTCCTCATGGTAACATCCATCCTAGAGGTGTGCCAGAAAGAGCAACGCTGCTACATCGTCACTTGAGTGTTATCTCGGGGTACTCACGTTTCCCCTGCCCTTGCATTCCAGTGCCGCTCCATTATAGGGCTTCATTTCTGTCATGCCCGGGGATGACGGTCACCTACGGGTCCCAACTGGAAAGACCGTCACTCGGAGGGTGTCGCCTTGCCCTGGGTGCGCTCTTCACACGCCGTTTTTATTATTGAGTGACGTAAAAGAAGGATATTCATGGCGCCAATTAATTATGGGAATTTCACAGATCTCTAGCGACGCGAAAGNCGTAAAAGAAGGATATTCATGGCGCCAATTAATTATGGGAATTTCACAGATCTCTAGCGACGCGAAAGTTCGCCGAAACGAGGGGGTTTACAAGACGAAAAAAAAACCGCGCTTGCGCAGCGGGATTGTTTATCTTGCGGACGTGGTCTTCCGAGAAGATGCCGAAGATAGCNGAAAAAAAAACCGCGCTTGCGCAGCGGGATTGTTTATCTTGCGGACGTGGTCTTCCGAGAAGATGCCGAAGATAGCCCGGCTCTGGTCGCAGAGTGTGTACCGCGGCCCGCGATTGGTTGGCGGCGGGGACCTATAAGTACAGCGGCGGGCGGCCGACGCCGCAGTTTGTTCCAGCTGAGCTGCGACGCAGGAGCCTGACCGCGCGGTGTTCTGTCATGGCGGCGAGCAAGGTCGTCGTTCTGTTCGCAGCGAGTTGCTGCCTCGCTCTATCTGCCTCAGCCTGTGAGTACCGATAACCTATCACGTCTCACAACACTTACCTGTTACCTGTAAGTTAAGGCCACTTGACAGCAGTTTATGTATACACACACACACACATATATTGTACGGTCAATAATCTGTCAATAAGTTCGTGGACACCGTGGTGCGTGGCTGCCTACACTCTAGGTGCCAGTCAGTCCACGAATTTATTGACTGTTGTTATATATATATATATATATATATATACACTCACGCACACACTTTACACATAGTCATTTTCAGAAAATAGAAAATTTTTCTGGCCAATAGTTTTTGCATAATTACTTGTCGCAGTATTCATTTCATTTTACCGTTCCAGTGTCACAACACATTATAATATACCAAACCATTTAAACATTTCCACAAAAATAAGGGGACATCTGAAATATAGTGTCCTAATTGATCTAAAAACTTGCTTGTTAAAAGTTTTATTTTTTTTCTTCAAAAATTTAGAAACAGCTTAATATAAAACACATGCTTAAATGACCTTACTATAAAAAAAAAAATATTGTAATGTTACATAACTGATTTGAGTTTCTTAATTTCACCCTTTGTTTTTATACTCTATAAATTACCTCATTTGTTTTTAGCACGTGCTCGTATAGCGTCTGAAAACGACGATTTTGACTGCTTTGAAGTTCTACAATATAAATAAATATTCATAATATGCACGATGTATTGAAAATACCAACCGTTATATAATAATCTCAAGTTATCTTGTAGAAGAAAATATGAAAATACGTTTAGAAATATTCTATTATTTATTAATAATAATTAATATTTAAATACATAACGTCAATATGTCATATTAAATTTGTTGGGTACCTATCAACAATTTATAATTCCACAAATAGCCCCAATAAGATGAATACTAATTTATGTACACTTTATTATTACTTATCTATAATAAAATGTAATTTTACAAAAATTGTTACTATTAAAACCATAACAGAAAATACCTCTAGATCAACTGAAAATAATTGAAAATAATAACATTGTTATTTACAATTTTTGATCCCTCAACACGTTTATTTAGAATACAATTAAACTGACTGGCAGCACTTATAGGCCCTGTAATCATGTCTTCATATTATCGATATTACATAATCGATACTAACTAAAATAAAGTAAACCATTCAATGTTTTAAGTAATTAATTAAAAATTATTTTAAGAAAAAATAAATGAACCACACTAATGGATATCATGGAAGAAATAAAACACGGGTTTCAAACACTCAGCAACGCAATAAAAGCATCGCCTAAAATAAAGTCACTACACGGTGACGCGAAAAATAAAATGAAGGCAAAGAAGGAGCAAATACACTCGTCTAGAAAAATAATATTATTTTAAGGTGACCATCTACTCGGGCCTCCAAACTATGAGTACAACTTCAGCTCGGATTCATTATATTTATTTGGTCATATTTTCNTGACCATCTACTCGGGCCTCCAAACTATGAGTACAACTTCAGCTCGGATTCATTATATTTATTTGGTCATATTTTCGATTTATTTCCCTGCCAACAGTATAAGACCAATGACAGAACAGCGCATATTTTTGGCTGAGAATTGGGAATGTGCTTGCTAAGGAGCTATAAGAGTTTTCGTTTTGAGTGGGGATAGGATAAACCACACTCATTGCGCTACCAACGACCTTCTAAACATAAGCCATGACATGCTACCGTATTACCTAACATCCTCTATCTTCTACACTTATGATATTCTTGATTGTTTCTGCTTGCAAATAGCATTTCAGACACTTTACGAGCGTGTTTAGCGTACGTATGTTNTTCTTGATTGTTTCTGCTTGCAAATAGCATTTCAGACACTTTACGAGCGTGTTTAGCGTACGTATGTTAAGAAATTTAAAAAAAAATAGCAAAAAAAAAAAAAATCCGCATGTCCATTATAACGAAAATTCCGGCAAAGAATCTTTAAAGCAGNAAAAAAAAAAAATCCGCATGTCCATTATAACGAAAATTCCGGCAAAGAATCTTTAAAGCAGTGCAGATATGCGCACGATACCTTTATCTTTATTATTACGCCATAAAATTATAGATAAGACCAGTGTTGAAAAGACTTCGTGAAGGCGTGCTGCCGACGATAGAATGCTTACCCACTTGTCCAGTGCCTTGCGTGTAGAGGCGACGAGACATCTACTGAGCGAGTCTGTGTCGCCCTTACAGATGCTGCATTTCTAGATCTAGAACACGTTCCTTTCCTANCGAGACATCTACTGAGCGAGTCTGTGTCGCCCTTACAGATGCTGCATTTCTAGATCTAGAACACGTTCCTTTCCTATGTTTTCTTCGCCGCGCAAATAACTAAACCTCTACTTTGACATAAATAAGAGTAGAATAATANACGTTCCTTTCCTATGTTTTCTTCGCCGCGCAAATAACTAAACCTCTACTTTGACATAAATAAGAGTAGAATAATACACAATACTCGTATAATTATTTTTCACAAATATTGTAAAATAATGGAGGATTTATTTTTCCAGTTGCTATAGGGGCCCGCCTACCGGGTGCCTGAACTGCGTTGCGGTGTGTTCGATACATTATTTTCTTCTTTTTAACGAGACAGTTNCCGGGTGCCTGAACTGCGTTGCGGTGTGTTCGATACATTATTTTCTTCTTTTTAACGAGACAGTTAAACGTGCGTCTAAGGCGCTAACCTGCACGTGAAAACAACACGCACTACGGACGATGACAATCAGTTGCTTGGAAGACGTCAAGAACNCAAGGCGCTAACCTGCACGTGAAAACAACACGCACTACGGACGATGACAATCAGTTGCTTGGAAGACGTCAAGAACATTAGAAATACCATTTTGGAGCACTCCAACATAGCCAAAACGACTTTCAAAGCGCTTTATCACACAATATTCGGGTCGTATACATAGAAAAATACTCGAGAGCTCGGCGGTGAACCTTACTGTACACTTTCCACCAATTAAATGATAGGGTAACTGCTTAAAATGCCATAGGAAGACGCAGCAAGACGAGAACACTGCACGCCCGTTCAGAGCCCTGCGCGTAGCGGCNACTGCTTAAAATGCCATAGGAAGACGCAGCAAGACGAGAACACTGCACGCCCGTTCAGAGCCCTGCGCGTAGCGGCGATGGAACGGTTGATGCGCATGGCAGTGTCGCCTTTACCACTCCCGCGTTTCTCTGCCTTAAACGNCGCGTAGCGGCGATGGAACGGTTGATGCGCATGGCAGTGTCGCCTTTACCACTCCCGCGTTTCTCTGCCTTAAACGCGGTAACAGCTCCAGAAAGGCGGGCCTCTTAGATATGTAGGCTTTGGAAATCCTGTAATATGATATAAATGTGCTAATCAATGTATGTATACCACAGTATCTTAAGCCACCGAAATGCCGGGATCTATATTATACACCTAAAGCACAAGTAGCTAGGACGATATAAGAGTGAAATTAACACGCGGATTAAGTATATAATCGTCTATTGCGGAGTCCTTAGATGTCAGATTTTTGTAAGTGGGAAAAGTGACGGACGTTTTCGATTTACAGTGAACTGAATTGTGGGTACCGACGCGTAAGTTTTCAAGATGCTTGAGGCGTTCTGCAAATTAAATTTTGTGACGGTACAATTCATTGGCTATGCTGTTACGATTATTTCGAAAGCTGTTATGTGCGGGACACATTAACGTGAGAATATAAAAACTTTTACGTGTAAAATTTATGCCCTAACTCTACGCTTCCTTGTTCGCTGGATGAGTTGGTAAAACAAAATAGAGATGTCCACGTATGCAAGGCAAGAATGTACAAAAGTGTATTGTACGAACTTTTCCGAAAAAGTAAAAATAATTATGTGTGCAAATGGCAGGAGAAATGTGATGGACATAACCATGNGAACTTTTCCGAAAAAGTAAAAATAATTATGTGTGCAAATGGCAGGAGAAATGTGATGGACATAACCATGTTGTGAGGCCCGGACTGGACCTCCACCTGCACGCCTTTTGCATGCGAAGTGCACCTAGGCTCGAGGCCGAGACCTTCCACCAAATCTTCTCGCAACGGTGGAGCGCGTCCTGGTGATAAGTTCATTCTCGAGAAAAAATATGCAAGTACATATCATCTACTGCACGGCGTAACCTACANGCGCGTCCTGGTGATAAGTTCATTCTCGAGAAAAAATATGCAAGTACATATCATCTACTGCACGGCGTAACCTACACGGACCAGCCGGCTGTTACCGTAACTGTGGAGCCGTGTGACGGAAATGTTCATTTCCTCCTTTAAAGAAGTGTCTTCAATGGTAAGACTCTTGAATTATCAGTGCAAGATTGTGACAGTGTTGAGTGTGCAGTTCATTTGTGCCGTCCACAAACAAAATTTCCCACAAAATCGGAAACATTAAAAAATAAATTGTGGGCGAACGACATTCAAGCAAGCGCAAGGTGAAAATCATGCAGGCGCCCTGGACGCTACACTGAATCGGATTTGCGCAAGTACCGCCTTTTGTTAAAGCNGCAAGGTGAAAATCATGCAGGCGCCCTGGACGCTACACTGAATCGGATTTGCGCAAGTACCGCCTTTTGTTAAAGCAAAGTCGCTCATATTATGCCGATAATAACCCTGCATCACATCAATTTAAAGACACGGCGCACAAAAAATTCCCCATTATAGCCCGACTGTTTCCTAGGGCAAGGGAAACTGGTGTTTCGGGCTTGACTCAGAAATTGGAGAGTGAAGGAAAAATCGACCATCAGCATTGGGATGATCCGAATAAGTAGTAAGTCAGCAATCCTGCTGATTGCTTCGCAGGCAGCAGGAAACCACTCGCACACGAACGAAATAATTACCATCATTGAAGAATTCGCGGAGGCGGGCTACATTTCGAAATGAGCAAGTGCGCAGTTGCTGACGAGCTNATAATTACCATCATTGAAGAATTCGCGGAGGCGGGCTACATTTCGAAATGAGCAAGTGCGCAGTTGCTGACGAGCTGCACAAATACGCTAGGATAAATTACCCACCCAGAAAATACGTAATGAAATGGCTGGACGATACTTTCCAATCTGACNGCACAAATACGCTAGGATAAATTACCCACCCAGAAAATACGTAATGAAATGGCTGGACGATACTTTCCAATCTGACCTTATCGAAGTGCAAGACTTTGCTTGTGTGAATAAAGGTCAGCGCTACATTGTGACCATAATCGATACTTTTTCCAAGTATGCCTGGACCAGGTCGCTCAAGTCGAAGAATGCGCGCGATATCTGGAAAGCCGTGGCGAATGTGTTGCGCGAAGGACGCATACCGAAAAATCTCCACACCGACGATGGCAAAGAATATTCTAATGCAACTTTTCGTGCACTGATTAAAAAGTATGGCATAAATCATTATTCTACATACTCTGGGCTCAAGGCCAGTATAGTCGAGCGTTTTCACAGGACGCTCAAAGCTAAACTGTGGAACTATGGAGACATTTCACGGCGAACGGAAACTACAAGTGGTTGGATATACTCCCAAAACTCGTTCGCGAGTACAATTATACCGTACATTCTACCAATCGCATGAAGCCCGAAGACGTGAGAAACGACTCCCTGGTTCGGACCGTGTATGCTATTCCGAAGAGGAGGGACCCACACAAGCCTAAATCCAAAATTGGTGACTTATTGCGGATTAAAAAAAAAAAAAACGGGGAGTTTTCCACAAAGGCTTCCATCATAACTGGTCTGCAGAGTTGTACAAGGTGGCGCGTATACGAAAAACGTACTCACGCGTGTATCACCTCGAGGACCTATGCGGCGAACCCATCATTGGTGGATTTTACACCGAAGAGATCTGGCCTACGCAGTTTCCAGACATACATTTGGTGGAGAAGGTGCTGAAACGATGTAAGGGTCGCGTGCACGTGCGGTGGCTGGGACACTCCAAACGCGATGACGCCTGCGATCGCCGAGAAAGACATTTTGGCGTAAAAACACTGTTAAAAGTTTTATTTNACACTCCAAACGCGATGACGCCTGCGATCGCCGAGAAAGACATTTTGGCGTAAAAACACTGTTAAAAGTTTTATTTGAAGTAAACATGCAATTTTTAATATAGTAAATCGTCACATGTGTGCTGAGAAGCTCGTTCTTCCATTTCTATCCTTGTTGTCCCCCCAACGCCTGTGGGCTGTTATGAATGCACGCATGGGTGCGAGATTAATCCTAGAAATGTTTAAAGTTGGAGTAAAACTATGAAGCGTTTCATACATATATATATTCTTAACTTGGTGTATGCATGTTTTTTTTGGGTGTACTAACGAACACAATAAAAAAAATAATTTATTATATTGTTTGTTGTTTTACATTTGATGTGATCGACACAATAAATATTTATTCTATAATTAATGTTTTGCGTGCGAAATATACAAGCCTTGTTAACTAACATGAAGCTGATTATGAATGGATGTGCAGAGACTTCTGCACATCCTATTTTCCCTATGCGCTGGCTTGAACTTTGTTTTAAAGGTGTTTGGAATGTATGCGACAAGAGTTTTATTTTTTTTAAGGAATATTCTGTCTTTTTTTTTTTTTAATCAGTATGTTAACGGGTATAATTTTTTTCATCAGTATTTTATGTTTGTCCCCATCAGTATGTTATGTCTGTTTTTCATAAATAAGCATGGTAACGTGAATATTTTTCTCAAGTGTCGAACCTGGACCCTGCTGTCACCTAGTGTGCATTCTCNCTTTGTTTTAAAGGTGTTTGGAATGTATGCGACAAGAGTTTTATTTTTTTTAAGGAATATTCTGTCTTTTTTTTTTATAAATCAGTATGGTAACGGGTATAATTTTTTTCATCAGTATTTTATGTTTGTCCCCATCAGTATGTTATGTCTGTTTTTCGTAAATAAGCATGGTAACGTGAATATTTTTCTCAAGTGTCGAACCTGGACCCTGCTGTCACCTAGTGTGCATTCTCGAATGGGCTAAAGACTAAAGTGTGTTTCTTTTTTCCGGCATAATAAAGTTTGTATGATAATATAAATACGCATTCGTGAATTCTTTTTGCAACGTATTAAAGTTTTACACGATTAATGATTAAGCAATTGATCTCTGTTAAAATGGTACATTTAACATAGCTAGCGTGAAGCCACCGCTGCTGTAGGTGAGGGAGCTGCTCGCCTCCTTTCCCAGGCTCCAGGTGGCCCGCGCGCCCGCCCGCTGCGTGTTCAGCAGGAAGAGCAAAGTACATCTTATGNCTCCTTTCCCAGGCTCCAGGTGGCCCGCGCGCCCGCCCGCTGCGTGTTCAGCAGGAAGAGCAAAGTACATCTTATGCATGACTGCAAATTCGTGAATACTGCATGCAGTGCCAACCTCATCTCCGGCTGTCTGTGCATCCGCTACACTGCACGTCTAGAGATAACTTTCGAGGCTGCCTTCATTTGCAAAGTGTTTTACCTCTAATCCTTAATTTATTTAAATAAATAATTATGTTAATACACGTAAAATATATCATATGTTAATCTAGTGATGGCTAGAGTATAATGAAGATTTTAATTTCTTTGTTTCTTTAAATTATATCAAAACTGATATATACAAAANTAGTGATGGCTAGAGTATAATGAAGATTTTAATTTCTTTGTTTCTTTAAATTATATCAAAACTGATATATACAAAATTTTTTTTTCTTCTACCAACAGTGATTTTAACTGACGTGAGCAGGACATAACTCGAGATAAAAGAAAAATTTACATATANTTTTTTCTTCTACCAACAGTGATTTTAACTGACGTGAGCAGGACATAACTCGAGATAAAAGAAAAATTTACATATAATTTTAAACACGTATATTTATGCACACACATTACAATATTATTATTATTCTGCATAATAAAAGGAATAATTTTTTTTACACTTGCTTCTTCTCTGAGTTTCGGAGAGTATTACACAAGTAATATTTTTTTTTAGAAGTGTCATGGGTTGCTCGTAGTTTTTTAAAATTGTATTACGAGCTATCATTAACTACAGTCTTAGGGTTTCGGAGTTGCACAGAGCACAGAAATATCTTTAATTTTTGCACTCGTGAAGTATTGTGGCGTACGTCTCGACGAGCTGTCGAAAATGCGGGCAGCGGCAATGCTTATGAGGGACTAAAAAGTTCGTTCCGATCGGGCACGTATTGCGAATCGCCGACTCTTGGTGTCTTTCAAACACATACACATGGTAATAGGGAATTATGGCAGAGTCCAGCATTGTCGGAATTTCCTCGTACGGAATACTTCCCTCGTCCCACCTTTATCCGTGCGTTTCGTATGTCTGTAGGCAATACGTCTGTTGCATGGTACGATCAAGGTGCTTCCATGGAGACGGGGTAAAAAGTGAAAACTTTGGTTTTCTCGTCTTCGTCACTGTGTGAGATGGCAATCTGCTTGATGGGCGTCCAGCAAAGTCGGTAACGATGTAAGGAAAGTAGATGCCTTAACCTCAAACTAAAAGTGTTAAGTAAACATTTAGGAATGCTGAAATAGTTTCTGTATTTTTAATGCATATAAGTGTAAGAATAAAAAATAGTAAAATATTTGCTTTTCTATAAATGTTGCTGATGCCTTTGATTGAAGCACGAATAAAGTATAAAGTACCAGGCACATGGCAATGTTAATTTTACGTATGGTGGAAGAATTCACAATACTCGTGCAATTAGATCTTAAGCAGGGCTTTGAAAAGTGCTTAATTTACCGTGAACCGCCTATAGCTCGTCTAACCCTATACCATTACTATTTATTTATGTAGATTATCCATGAGCTGATGTAATGCTAATAAGAATATGTTAGGAACACGAATACGTAGGCCTAACTATTAAAACATTACTTACTTTAATTAATGCAAAACAAAAATAAGCCGACTTCAGCTGCCAATTAATAAAAATTAATTACTCTTTCTATATAGACCTTTCCACAATGGAGAGTTTTCTCGGGGTATTCCCATTTACAGCTGCCCATATATATCACTCACTCTCGTTACATTACACACGCAGGAATTCCTTTCCGATCGAACAGAATACTTCGGCGCTGATAGACCAGTGGGAAAATCGCGGGTTATTGACATTTACGGCAACAACACCTAAATAAATTACGGCGTAACTGAAAAGTTTTGAATAGAAAAATAGTATTCGGGAGTGCATTACTGCTGCTATCTAAACAATGGCCACAATCTTCAAGGAAAACGCTGAACAACACAGAAAAAAAATCAACGAACCTAGCAGGGATAACGAAATGACGGGCGAATGTTCTTATCTCGCCAAAGTAGTTTACGCCCCTTGACGTCGACCGCTGCTACCTGCTCATGCTAGGTCCTCATGACGTCATGCGTTTACCCGAACACCCGGCTGCTTTTCATTTTAATTTAATGGGCCTTCAATAATATGCCTACTGGCATTTGCAGTCGCATTTTGTAATCAACCTTTTCCAACCGTACGTATGTCGCGATGTATACGTTTACTTTTAAATTTGTTTCGCCAGTTGCAAAATTTTTATACGTATATTACA
Organism: Clitarchus hookeri; assembly: GCA_002778355.1. Taxonomy (NCBI): domain Eukaryota; kingdom Metazoa; phylum Arthropoda; class Insecta; order Phasmatodea; family Phasmatidae; genus Clitarchus; species Clitarchus hookeri. The sequence continues at coordinate 105,380 of NQII01005710.1, read as the reverse complement.
TAAATTATTAACAGAGATAAAATTATGTGCGCCGTGCATTTTACATGTAATTTGTATTTGAAGAAACAGGCATGAGAAACTTACTATACGAGACACTAATGTAAGCCTCTTCTATTTTGTCTACTGCATATAGCGGTCAGAGGGGGAGGGGGTACAAACATTCATGTGTAGAACGTCCCTTCGGAGTGATATACCTTTCGGCGAAATTTTGGTAAAATAACTATACAGTTTCATCAGTCATGATAGGGGACCACGAATTTGACAATTTTCAAATGTAATACATTTCTCTCCCTTTTCTCTCTCTCTCTCTCTCTCTNGAATTTGACAATTTTCAAATGTAATACATTTCTCTCCCTTTTCTCTCTCTCTCTCTCTCTCTCTCTCTCTCTCTCTGCCTCTCTATCTAGATATTAATTTTCTCAGAAAAGGTTTTNCTCTCTCTCTCTCTCTCTCTCTGCCTCTCTATCTAGATATTAATTTTCTCAGAAAAGGTTTTGATAGTTCTGAAACTTTGCAATAAATATCAATCATGTAAATTTCTCCTACAACCAAATCAAATATTAAATTAAAATTTACTACCTTGACAGAAAATCTGATATCACCACTCCTGTTAATTTAATATTCAAAACATGATGCGTATATGTATACATATATATANTGACAGAAAATCTGATATCACCACTCCTGTTAATTTAATATTCAAAACATGATGCGTATATGTATACATATATATAACGCATTTTAAAAAGCACGCATATTAAAAAATAGAAAATACGTTTACCCGTACTTAGCTCACAATCNCATATATATAACGCATTTTAAAAAGCACGCATATTAAAAAATAGAAAATACGTTTACCCGTACTTAGCTCACAATCGATAAGTACCCTAAGTGCATTTTATTTAAAACCGCACATGCACTCCAAAATGTTACAATAGAGCATGTTTTTGATTTCTTAGTATGGAAAAGTATAGTAAGTATTCANCCGCACATGCACTCCAAAATGTTACAATAGAGCATGTTTTTGATTTCTTAGTATGGAAAAGTATAGTAAGTATTCAGGAACCAATAAACAGCTACAATAGAACTTTCATTACGTATTTAGAAAGAAAGCTGCCCTAAATACCAGTGATGAGGGAGAATACGTATGCGACCCTCTGCANTCTTTCATTACGTATTTAGAAAGAAAGCTGCCCTAAATACCAGTGATGAGGGAGAATACGTATGCGACCCTCTGCAAAATACCATATCTAGAAATGGGTTTCCTTTAGTGATCTCACACTTGAAAATTCGCAACGTGTCGTGTACCCCGTTCGAAAACAATTTGCAGTCAGTTGTTCAGCATTTGCGGTAAGCACTGGTGCTAGAACATCTTAACACTTTAGAAAACTTTCTGTTTATTTACGTTGCTGATATATATGTACTGGAACTGANCTGGTGCTAGAACATCTTAACACTTTAGAAAACTTTCTGTTTATTTACGTTGCTGATATATATGTACTGGAACTGAAATAACACTGATCGTAATGATGCTTTTGTTTTCAATGTACATCTTATTGCCGCGCGCGTATTACACTCTGCCATAANAATAACACTGATCGTAATGATGCTTTTGTTTTCAATGTACATCTTATTGCCGCGCGCGTATTACACTCTGCCATAACCAACGAAATTAAGTATTATCAAAGAATCTTTTGTAAATTCAAACCCCATTCGGAATGAGTAGCCATTTTTTATACCTACTAATGTTTCTGCTGCACCCCAATTATTGCTGAATACGTATCATTATAGGCTTTTCACGGTACAGTGAGCACTTTTGAAACAAACTTTCGAAAAAAATCACTGAAAATAACCAAGCATATGCCTATTATACAGTACACATTGGCGTGCAGTCTCCTAGTTAAGTTGAAAACGAATTAATAAAAATATTTCTTACCACTTAATGCTGTNAGTACACATTGGCGTGCAGTCTCCTAGTTAAGTTGAAAACGAATTAATAAAAATATTTCTTACCACTTAATGCTGTGTTGAGAAGATTATGTTTACTGAAATTATTGTTTCTTGTTTTATACACATTAGAGTATGAATTTTCATATTAGTAACGCATTTACATTCCTAAGAGTGTCAGAGTTTTACTTCAATAGCGCATGAATGAAGTGACCAGGCCTATGAAAATGTAAATTTTACACATCGCGGAAGGGTACCAAATCACAACAAAACGTATCATAGACTACGGNCCAGGCCTATGAAAATGTAAATTTTACACATCGCGGAAGGGTACCAAATCACAACAAAACGTATCATAGACTACGGAACATATAGCCCAAACAGGGCTTTCAAAAGTGCTCACTTAACCGCGAACAACCTACATATTAATTAATCGAGGTTTTTAAGCGTGTATTACGTAAAGTTTATCTATAGTAACATTTTTCTAAATGTTTACTTCGTAAAAAATTAAACCATCAGGAAATGAAATAATGTTACGTAGTGGGCGATGCCGAGACTTAAGTGGGCGCTGGGACCTGCCAGAAGTTTAGAGGATGTGGAATGCCCACGACGTAAATCGGCTTCCGATAAGTAGGAAAGAGAATGAGAATCGACGCCCTTCGAGGCTCATTATAGTGTGTTCACGGTAAACTGAGCACTTTTAAAATCTTTGCTTAAAATCCACTTGTATGCGTGTTGATCTATTCTTCCGCGTTATGTAAAATCAATACTCTCACGGGCCTCAGAACTTTAATTCAAGCATCGGTCAAGTGAAACTGTGAAATTATTAGAAAAATAAATATTTACCAAGTCAAGTAATTTTTATACATTGATGCATAAAAAAAAAAAAAACAGAATGCGAAAGAAATTATATAAGTGAAATTGTTACCAAACAATTCGTATTCGTCGTTAAGNTCAAGCATCGGTCAAGTGAAACTGTGAAATTATTAGAAAAATAAATATTTACCAAGTCAAGTAATTTTTATACATTAATGCATTAAAAAAAAAAACAGAATGCGAAAGAAATTATATAAGTGAAATTGTTACCAAACAATTCGTATTCGTCGTTAAGACATGGGGCTACTTTCCCTCCGCATCGTTAACAACTTTTCTGACCGCATGTCACTCATTGCGCCCGTTGAAGTATATGCAGGGAACAGCAGTGACTTTTTTCTATGGTTGATTTTAATAGTGCTCACTTTATCGTGAAGATCCTTTACAGGAAAAGAAGTGAGCGAGTGAAGAGATTTGGGGGGGCTCAACATCTAAGTCTTAAGAGACAGCGAGGGCGAAATCAGGTTAGTATGGAGTAGCGCCGGAATGCAAGGTTGGGGAAACGACAGATCCCAGCGAAAACCCGCCGGTCAGCGGCATCGTCCGACACGATTCCCACATGCGGAAATCCGCGGCGAGGAGGGGGGGGATGCGCCGGGAATTGAGCCCGGTTTGCCTGGGTGGGAGGCGAGCAGTCTAACTACTTCACCACCGCGGCCCCTACAGGAAACAAGGTTGGGTAAAAAGAAAGGGTCAGTTGACCGCGGTTCCCCTTACTCCAACCACTTAGCGACGTACACCGGGCGACCTTGGAGCCGGGCTTCCCCTCGTTGCCCGGCACTGTGCTAACACCGCACACGGAATTTCCCGCGCCGCTAGAGCGCGGGAATGCGCGGACGTAAGAGGAACTCCGCCGGGTCGCCGGACGTCCGCGGGGCATCCGCAGCCGCCGGCGCCTGTGCGGATTCCCCGGCCTCCGCCCTGCAGCCAGGTGAGTCTGTAGTGACTTGCGGGGCTCTCTGACACGTCACACTGCTCACCGCGCACTCCAAAGTGCAGTAGAGAGGTTTGACATGCTATTAAGGTGGTAGTACCCATTCCATATTCGTTTTTTCTTACAAATCGTCGTAATTAAAATTTATAACCGGACATAAAAAATTAAATATAAACATGACATAAAGGACTCCTTAATGCATTTTTTGAAATTGGTATTTTTTAATGAGGGATTGACATTATTAAATACTAAGGTAATATTTTATTANCCAAAGTGCAGTAGAGAGGTTTGACATGCTATTAAGGTGGTAGTACCCATTCCATATTCGTTTTTTCTTACAAATCTTCGTAATTAAAATTTATAACCGGACATAAAAAATTAAATATAAACATGACATAAAGGACTACTTAATGCATTTTTTGAAATTGGTATTTTTTAATGAGGGATTGACATTATTAAATACTAAGGTAATATTTTATTANACTTAATGCATTTTTTGAAATTGGTATTTTTTAATGAGGGATTGACATTATTAAATACTAAGGTAATATTTTATTACGTTTACAGATGTGAAATTAATCATGCAAGGATAATAAGTTGGATTTCAGAATAACTTTCAAGATGTTCCCCATGCCTTGACTAGCTTGGTTTTTAAATGTTTGCTCAGAAAATTAATTTATGAAGGAAAATACGCAAATCCAAGATAGCAAAGATACTTCCCTCTTAAGGCTCTTGCTTAGGGATTTTCAAGGTCACAAATTCACTCGCTCGTTTCTGTGGTACTAAAAGGGACTCGCTCATTCATATGAGCCTAACACGTGCGCAACGTCGGCCCGAACATCCGAGGCTCATAGTTGTCCACGGCGCACTGTCACGGATTGCACAGAGTGAGACTCGGTATGCCGGAACTCGCTCGTTCGCCCAGACGACCATTCTTCCGCCTGCTGGCGTGACGCTGCCACGACACGCACACTCACAAATCCACGTGGCGTTCGCGAAACAACGTTCCTACACGTACAGAGACACTAAAGGACTTTCAGAACTTGTATATAGCTATTTATAGGTAATATAAATACGACGTTTTCAGGTGATAACAGTGAACGTAACACATAGATAATAAGTGAAATAATATTTTTTACATAAATATATATTTATCCTTTCAGGCAGATGGAACTATCGAACCAAATAAATATAAATCACAGAGTCAGCACTGTTACATATGGAGTTTCTCAATGCCGGTTACATTGCAAACTGTATATCTCGCAATGCGTGTATATTGCCATGGATGAAAATCAAATTGTCCACACGCTCAGNATTGCCATGGATGAAAATCAAATTGTCCACACGCTCAGACAATATGCGGCACCGTCTGTTGGTAATTATATGTCCAGAATTGCTAAAAACACGTTCGCTTTATGCAATGGTGGCAGGTATGTAAAGAACTCTGCGTGTCATCTGAGATAGGCGGGGAAATGCACACTCTCGCCAATGCCAACACGTCAAAAGGTTGTCATAATTTCCGACATTGCTCTGCTCGAGGTATGTATCCACCTCGGCATCTGGTGCGCAGGGAACCTCATCGATCTGCCACTCGGTAAACATACTTCTTGGTTTAGGTGGTGAAGGTAGCACGTTGAGCACCTCTGGTTCTCCTTGGTTGCCGCCCTGCCCAGATATATTGGCATATAAGCTGCGTACGGTGTTGTAGGTTTGAGGTCTATCGTCTCCAGTAATCGACGGTAGGCGTCGGAAAGAAGGCAACAAGAACGTTGAAATGAGATGTAATGAACGTGCCTCACTCTTCAAATTAAATTTCAGTTGTTCTCTGTTTTTTNCAACAAGAACGTTGAAATGAGATGTAATGAACGTGCCTCACTCTTCAAATTAAATTTCAGTTGTTCTCTGTTTTTTAAATTTTTTTATTTTATGAAAATAAAATAAATGATTTGTTAGTAAAAACAGGCATTATTAATATTTGTATACTAACGANATTTTTTTATTTTATGAAAATAAAATAAATGATTTGTTAGTAAAAACAGGCATTATTAATATTTGTATACTAACGACAGCCTAAATAAACACAAAACCAATAACACTAGTAGCGTGTGTGAGTTCGAGCCTTAAGGTGTAAATACGTCGTCCCTCCTGCTACGTAACAAATATACATTTATGTCGTCATCATCANTGAGTTCGAGCCTTAAGGTGTAAATACGTCGTCCCTCCTGCTACGTAACAAATATACATTTATGTCGTCATCATCAGTAATATGTTTATCAGTTGCCATTCTTTATATGTTTAATGGGCTGCAATCGCCAAGTAATGCATTTTCTTAAAGTCNGTAATATGTTTATCAGTTGCCATTCTTTATATGTTTAATGGGCTGCAATCGCCAAGTAATGCATTTTCTTAAAGTCGTCGGTCCACAAGTCCATTGTCATTGCACAAGCCCTCTGTTCCGCAGCAGATTGTACGTTGGGAAATATCTCTGCTCTTCAGCGTCTTGCAATGTCCCCATAATGCCGTGCGACAGTGCTGCGTTGGGGCAACACGTTTGCTGTGGAAACGTCTCTATATGTTGCCCCTACACTAATAAGTTTNGTGCGACAGTGCTGCGTTGGGGCAACACGTTTGCTGTGGAAACGTCTCTATATGTTGCCCCTACACTAATAAGTTTGAAGTTCCATAAAACCGCCGCCGTCAGTAAATGAAAATGGTCGTAGGTCTTTTTCACATATTATGACACATTTCTCNGAAGTTCCATAAAACCGCCGCCGTCAGTAAATGAAAATGGTCGTAGGTCTTTTTCACATATTATGACACATTTCTCCGTTACACTGCATTTCACAGAAACAGGTACACGAGCAGAGGCATTATTTGCTGCTTTTTGTTCACGGCACAAGTGACGGTTTAAATGTGTTGTCCCATAATCCGATTTGAATCGACGCACAGCCTTACGATTGTAACACTGAACGAAACCAACAAGGCGTTTCGACGTAGCATCTCTAATTAAAGCAAATTTATCCTACACGTCTCTTCGTCCCAATTTTATGGTCACGTCTACTTCATACGTACATTCCGTTATCTGCCTCGAAACGTCTTCACGATTCTCAGAAGCCATTTCGTACGGTCACTTTAAGACGTAAGAAGCTATCTACTTACGAATGCAGTGAATACACAATACTCACGTGCATTTCCTGTGCAGTTGTGGTCTCGACGCTGTGTTGCAACACCGCTGCAGTCAGGGGGAGCGTGAGAGAGCGGGCGAACTGGACAGCNGTCTCGACGCTGTGTTGCAACACCGCTGCAGTCAGGGGGAGCGTGAGAGAGCGGGCGAACTGGACAGCCCGCTCGTTCACTGCGCATAGTTCTTCGGGCTGTCCGCGTTTCCGGGCACTCGAATGGCCATATGCGGTTTGAGTGACAAAAGTGCATTTTATGAATGACTTTTACCGTACTATTTTCGAGTGTTCGAACTCGCTTTATATTACCGCCCTTTCGTGTCCATATATCGAAATGGTATAAATTAGGTGATCAAACTTGCTCATTGCACATCTCTAGCTCCTGCCTACCTAGGGGTTTTTCCCGTGTTTGAGACCGAGAAGCGCGGGACCGATAAGGGCGACACTGCCACGCGCATCAAGTGCGCCATCGCTGCTAAGCGCAAGGCTCTGAACTGGCATGCGGTGTTCTCGTCGCACTGCGTGTACCTATGGGACTTTCANCCATCGCTGCTAAGCGCAAGGCTCTGAACTGGCATGCGGTGTTCTCGTCGCACTGCGTGTACCTATGGGACTTTCAGAGGTGACCCTACTATTTTATTGATGGAAATTCTGTATGAAGGTTAAATGCAGAGCCCTTGAGTAGTTTTGTATGGATCTGACGCGTATTTTCTAAGATATAGAGCTTTGAAAAAGTCGTTTGTAGCCATTTTGGATTACTCTAACTTACGTGACATCTTGAAAGCACTCAACAACCCTCGTCTGAAGTGTGTGTTCCAGTGGCGTGTGGTGAACTGTTGCAAGGTAAGCTGGCACTGCTCACTGCTGTACATTCTCGATGCACGCAGCACGAGCCAGTAACTACCGTGCTGCCTAGGGAAACAGAATGCGTTCCGACCATTCACAAGCGAGCAGCAAGGGACCCATTACACGTGTCGTGTGGCGTCAGCTGCTGAACTACGTTTTAGTGGGGGAAGTGTGAACTATCAAGCAACAGAGTACACCCCAGAGCTAACGCAAGCTTATCTTGCAACAGTTCACCACACNGGGGAAGTGTGAACTATCAAGCAACAGAGTACACCCCAGAGCTAACGCAAGCTTATCTTGCAACAGTTCACCACACACCACGCTTTTCGTAGATCAGCACATTAGACGCAGGATAATAGTTTCGTTGAAAAACGTGCATTTCAAACACATTGCAACGCATTTCAAGTGCCTGGTAGGNTTAGACGCAGGATAATAGTTTCGTTGAAAAACGTGCATTTCAAACACATTGCAACGCATTTCAAGTGCCTGGTAGGCGGAACCCGTAATTGGCCTTTTCACCAGTGCTTCGTGTTCAGCGAGCGTGACGTAATACCTGACGTCANCTGGTAGGTGGAACCCGTAATTGGCCTTTTCACCAGTGCTTCGTGTTCAGCGAGCGTGACGTAATACCTGAAGTCACAGTTGTGGTGTCTGCCAAACAGAAGGCCGAGAAAAATCTTGTTTGGTGTCTGTCAGGCATGTACGGGGCGATCACCTTTGGTGTAGTTTTGTACATTTGGTTAAGCTTTGTTTGCACGAGGCGGAGGAATATCCTGGAAGTATAACTTAAGCAGGGCTTCAGAAAAGTTGGAAGTAACGGTGAATAGTATATACCTACACGACTAATACGCTCCTCCACCACGGCCATGAGCGGACTTTCTCAGGCAAGCGTGTCGTGTGTGTTTCGATTCGTCGNTACGCTCCTCCACCACGGCCATGAGCGGACTTTCTCAGGCAAGCGTGTCGTGTGTGTTTCGATTCGTCGTGAGAAATGTCGGATAGTGAGAACATGAACATCGTCTCGGGGTACCGACTAGAATAATATGACTTCGCCAAGCTCGGACAAACATGCCGCAGTAGGAAGCCCGCTTTGACCCTTTCAGCCACGAANTAGAATAATATGACTTCGCCAAGCTCGGACAAACATGCCGCAGTAGGAAGCCCGCTTTGACCCTTTCAGCCACGAAATAAATTATATCCTTTTAGGCGTTGCAGCGAACAAATTTCTTGTTCGGGATTGTACTTGTATCGATATAACGCGCTGTCGTATACCGGTACCAGTGAAATGTGTTCTTTGAATGATACTTGCTATTAAGGGGGGAGGGGGGTGGTAAGTTATTTATATGCAAAACGACTTTTGACGTACGGCGTTGCAGAACTATATTTGTCTCGCTGCAGTGTTTGTGTTGCATTCGTTGGGTCGTCTAGAGTATTTTGTGTGTATTTGTATNAGAACTATATTTGTCTCGCTGCAGTGTTTGTGTTGCATTCGTTGGGTCGTCTAGAGTATTTTGTGTGTATTTGTATGTACTGTATTGTTTTTTCTGCTTGTCTGTTTGATTTTTCGTTTTGTTTTGTTTAGTTTGGTACAACTCTTGACTGGATTCCTTGTGAGGCGATTTTTATTTTTGATGTATATGTCGATAACAGCTTATTTTGACTTGTTTTCGGGTATGTTATTAATGTCATCGTGTGTGTTTTCCTTGCCAACATAGCTCGACAATGGTGTATTTCCGAAGTAATTTTCCGTTCAATAATTAAACATGTGTTTGCTCTTGTTCGTGTTATTGGCAACAGCCTCTTATGAGATTACGGAATGTGGTCTCGACAACGAATTATATCTCTCACAAGTTTGTATAAAGTGATTTTTCCCGTTTTACTTTAAATAAAGCAGTTTTGAAAATTTACACCGACGTTTACTTTCAACTAAACCAATATTCATTGAATGAATGTTACAAAATGATCTGTTTTGTTGCTCTGCTAACTAAATATNTTACTTTCAACTAAACCAATATTCATTGAATGAATGTTACAAAATGATCTGTTTTGTTGCTCTGCTAACTAAATATGGCAAAAAATGCACACCGGCTTGCAAGGATAGTTTATATAACGTTTTGTTGTTGAGGTTAGAAATACTCGTCACATTGTTTATCACATGTCCACCGTCTTTGTTGCAGCAACTAGTAATGTTTGTGTGTTTAAAATTTTGAATGTCTAAGTGTCAATAATTCGTAGATCACATTATGTAGCTTTCTTTGAACAACACATCCGTTCCATAATTTTTTTTCACATACACAGTTCAAAAAATATAATGTCACAAAACAAAAATGTTACTGTTAGATAGCGAGAATTATTACAAGGCCTTGACGACCATAGAATACACACAGTTAGAGTATATTTATCAGCAAATGTGAACGTAAATTAGCGCACGAGTTTTCATCACTGCTGTACAGACCTGAAAATTTAGCAAATGCTATAAATGCAAATTTTTACAAAAAAANTTTTTTCACATACACAGTTCAAAAAATATAATGTCACAAAACAAAAATGTTACTGTTAGATAGCGAGAATTATTACAAGGCCTTGACGACCATAGAATACACACAGTTAGAGTATATTTATCAGCAAATGTGAACGTAAATTAGCGCACGAGTTTTCATCACTGCTGTACAGACCTGAAAATTTAGCAAATGCTATAAATGCAAATTTTTACAAAAAAAAATTATGATTTTTTAGAATTTTAGCTGTAATTCACAAATTGTACAAAATCCTGTAGTATTTTCGTGAATTATTGTTTTATGTCACATAGTTGTGTAACGTTCCGCCTCGTTACTTCCGTATTTGTAATAATGCAGCCTCACAGTTAGGCGCCATGTTGTAACGTTGCGGACTTGTTACACTGCCGAATGTTTACGTTGCCAGCCGAACGAGTATCCATCTTATGCTCTGAGTCATGGTGGTGGCGCCTATTTATTAAGAAGGAGAAGTTCCAGATTAGTTTGCTTTATACTTTATTTATCATTGAAGTTTCACAGACGAAGTTNTAGTTGTGTAACGTTCCGCCTCGTTACTTCCGTATTTGTAATAATGCAGCCTCACAGTTAGGCGCCATGTTGTAACTTTGCGGACTTGTTACACTGCCGAATGTTTACGTTCGGTCCCGAACGAGTATCCATCTTATGCTCTGAGTCATGGTGGTGGCGCCTATTTATTAAGAAGGAGAAGTTCCATATTAGTTTGCTTTATACTTTATTTATCATTGAAGTTTCACAGACGAAGTTTCAGTTTGCAGAGTACGAACTTTCACAATTAATTATACCAGTGCAGAAAACAGCGCCACAGTCGTTTACAGTTTATTAATGTCTCAAACTTGCACCGCAAGACTAAGTTACGAAGGCAGGAGGGATGTTCGTTCGGAGGACCGTGGGATTGCTGGGTGCGGGTTTCGGACTGGTGCGTCTTCTCACGCCCGATGCGTCTTCTTCGACGGCGATAGGCTCCACCAGTATATATTAGGCAGGCCTATCCCCCCCTTCTCCTAAGATAAGAGCATGGCATCCGGCATCTGCCAGTAGCGTCATCCAAAACTACGCTGTGTCCCGCGCTCACAACATGTTATCGTACCCGCAACTGCGTCACAGGAAACTAAAACGGTTGACACCGTCCACTTCCAGAGAACCAAACGTCACATCGCAGCTGGAAAGTTTCTGTATAATGCTGACGCATAACCAAAACAACAACTTTCGAAACTAGACGGTAAACGGACTCCTGTTACAACGTAAACAGCAGATGTCCGTCCAATAACCTTCAAAAGCACACGTCTGCTCGATAAACAAGCTATCACGGGAAACGAACCACCGCGGCTTTAACTTTAAACCTGATAAATATTACGAAGCTTTCCAAAGCTAAATACACACGAAAGAATTTTACACCTGTGTCCCGAAAAATTAAGAATATNCTTTCCAAAGCTAAATACACACGAAAGAATTTTACACCTGTGTCCCGAAAAATTAAGAATATTGCGTCATTACAGTTGCTTCTTACGACGTATTTTATGTGTTTTTGCATATATGAATACGAATGCATGCAGAGTTGGCCAGTAGATTACTTCTATTTATACCATAAATGAAAACATGTTTTACTTTCCGTAACGTGTGTTTACGGCCGTAAATAACATGAGCGCAAGTGATGATGCGTCACTTTGAGTTAACNACTTTCCGTAACGTGTGTTTACGGCCGTAAATAACATGAGCGCAAGTGATGATGCGTCACTTTGAGTTAACATTCTAATGCACGCCCTGCAAAACTTTGTTTTCTCACTAGGAAACTCCACCATTGTAGTGTTCACGTCTACCAAGCACCACGTTATCTGTGGAATTTGCACCAACTAGCTCGCTGAGACAAGTTATTTTATATTCTTAACATCCTCAAGTTTTATCCAACAATAATTAATTTTTTACAAAACTTTTACTGTTGTAAAATATATATTTGTAAATTGAATTATCACGTATTTTAATCTTGTGTTCTTCCAGCTAACTGTATTTTTATCATACATATTCCTCTGTAAATATGTGCAGTAAAAAATGACACGTTTTGAACAAACAAAAGTTTTGTAAGCGGACCTAACAAAAAAATCTGTTGTTGAAAGTTTAGATAGTTCAAAAACATAAAAGTAGATTTCTCTAAATTTTTTTTTTTNCTAACAAAAAAATCTGTTGTTGAAAGTTTAGATAGTTCAAAAACATAAAAGTAGATTTCTCTAAATTTTTTTTTTTAAAGCAGTGCATTTATAATTGTGTATAAATTGTTTACATTAGTCTCTTCATGAAACGGTATGCCCTTGCCAGGCACGATACAAAATCTTAAGTAAGAAAATGTGAAATGGTTTCAATGTCATCTGTTAATAANGGTATGCCCTTGCCAGGCACGATACAAAATCTTAAGTAAGAAAATGTGAAATGGTTTCAATGTCATCTGTTAATAAAGCAAACTAGTGGTTTTGTCTTAAAAATGTTAAAAATGTGGCTGTATATTTCTCTGGGAGTAAGGTATTTTCGCTAGGAAATAACTATTGTTAACCCCACTCCCCCTGCTTTTCAATAGCAATAACACTGCCAATTTCAGGTTTTNTTCGCTAGGAAATAACTATTGTTAACCCCACTCCCCCTGCTTTTCAATAGCAATAACACTGCCAATTTCAGGTTTTTGCGAATAGTGACATTTCTCAAATTATGTATGTCTTTATAAAGAGGACATAAAAAATTGGAGCAATTCTCATGCAGAAACCTGCATTTCTGTAGCAAGAAAATAACAGCTATTTTTGACCAAAATANAAAAAATTGGAGCAATTCTCATGCAGAAACCTGCATTTCTGTAGCAAGAAAATAACAGCTATTTTTGACCAAAATAACACCTACTTGTTCAGGTCTCTGTGTATAACTAATGATCATCAACATTATTTCAACTGTATGCTGATACAAGATTAGAGAAATGTAATGAAGATAACAGAACGCAGAAAGTTTGTAGCTGCCATTTTTCCATACAACTGAAATATTTTTGAAGTTCTGTACACTATAACAAGAAAATCAGGAGTGGTAATGATTAAATAGGGGCATATAAATAACCTTTGGTGTTTTCTCTTCAATTCATACGCACACCACCCATCTATTTCTTAAAACAAAATAGTTTCTCACTTGTTGCTTTTTTATTTGCATGTCCAGAAAAATAATCAACAGACCATGACTTTATCAATTTTCATGCTAAAAGTATTTTCATTAAAGAAAATATTTGGATTGTGTTATGGTTAGAAAATGTCAGTGATTTGTCAATCAAATTTGAGTCAATAATACTTCAGCTGTAACACTTTGATTAAATAAAATACCCTGCAAAATTTGTGAAGTTTGGTCAGTGCTAGAGCATGAGAGCATGGCCTTACGCACTGTCACTGTGTTGAAAGCAAAATTAAACTTCCTTCAGGAATTTAATTTCTCACTGAAGTGGTGTTTTAACCTGTGGCCCCATATCTGCACCAATAATTTTTTCCCACAATTTTCCCCAAAATTATTAGGTGCAGCTTAGAATTGATGGCATCTTAGATTCAAGTAAATACTGTATGTGTCTCATATTTTTTTCATATTTCATGTAAAAGTCATTATATATGAATGTGTATATATACACACACACANCTGTATGTGTCTCATATTTTTTTCATATTTCATGTAAAAGTCATTATATATGAATGTGTATATATACACACACACATGCACACACACACAAACATATGTGTAGAGGCTATGTGTTATATATACTTATATGGTACATTATTNTACACACACACATGCACACACACACAAACATATGTGTAGAGGCTATGTGTTATATATACTTATATGGTACATTATTAATTAATTGTTGTTTCATTTTGGAGCACATGATTTAAGTTCAATAAGCAGAAAATCATCTTGAAACATNTTAATTGTTGTTTCATTTTGGAGCACATGATTTAAGTTCAATAAGCAGAAAATCATCTTGAAACATGATATACTGCACTTGAAGATGTAAGTATTATTTGTGTCGAAACAGTTTGTTGTGTGATCAGTGAAAAGATAGTTATNACTTGAAGATGTAAGTATTATTTGTGTCGAAACAGTTTGTTGTGTGATCAGTGAAAAGATAGTTATTTTTATTATATCCTATTGAAATGAAATTTTTACTGGTAGCTATTCAACTTCAAAACTATTTGCGTGTTATTTGAAATTTTATTATTCAATTCAAAAAATTTTGAACATCAAAATCTAAAATTTGCACACACCTATTGACAACATGCATTTTGATGTCTTGTTCTGTACTGTACTGTTCTACTACTGTAATTAAAATGTTGCTGTATGNCTATTGACAACATGCATTTTGATGTCTTGTTCTGTACTGTACTGTTCTACTACTGTAATTAAAATGTTGCTGTATGTTTTACAGTGTTTCTGTACATTTCCGGACATTTAGATTTTTTTGTCAGTTTACCTTTCAGGAATTGCCTCCTTAAGTTTGTTCTCATTGTTCTGGCTCATCCTGCATTTTGCGGTCTANTGTCAGTTTACCTTTCAGGAATTGCCTCCTTAAGTTTGTTCTCATTGTTCTGGCTCATCCTGCATTTTGCGGTCTATACAAGATGACTCGTATACTAGTTTCACAGTCTGGCTTAGTCCCCCGGGAGAAGTTTGTGGTATGGAAGTATATATTTCTCCCTTATTCTGCTCCTTTNTTTCACAGTCTGGCTTAGTCCCCCGGGAGAAGTTTGTGGTATGGAAGTATATATTTCTCCCTTATTCTGCTCCTTTGAGATTTTTGTCATTGTAATTGCGAAAGTAGTACATATTTATATCAGAAGGATGTAAATTAAATTAATTTTTTGTAACTAAATGTAACTATCGAAAGAAAGTGTTGTAATTTGTGGTAAATTAGTTAAAATAATGTGTTTTCAGAGTCTGGACAATAAAATTCATGAAACGGTGGAGACCATAAACCAGCTGAAAACAAACAGAGAGTTCTACTTGAGTTTTGCAAAGGACCCACAGCAGTTTATCAACAAGTGGATCATTTCTCAAACTAGAGATTTGAAGGTCAGTATTGTACTCTCGTGTCTAGTGGAATGGCATTCAAAAAATTTATTGACTCTTAACTCAAAATTGTACCTTAGTGTCCCGTACATACAGTAGATTGTTCTGGTAAACCAGGAGAATCAATGGGAAGAATGACAAGTTCATATGCTGCAAATAGATATGTAAATATCAGGGATGAAAATACAGCAGGTGCCTTATAGCCCAGGGCGACTAATACTTTTGGTGAGCAAACAGATGATTTAAAACTATATTAGAAGAAAAGTAGTAAGCCACCAAAATTTTTTATGGGTCACTGACTATTTTTAAATTATTTGCATCCCTGGATGTAATTATGTCACATTGATTGAACATCATACTTACATTAACATCAGCAACAGATAAAAATACTCNACTCTTATGTTGAATACTGATGTGGCCTTACTAATGTTGATGAATACTGATTTTTTAAATAAAAATTTTCATTCTGTTAACTATGATAGTTTACATTTTTCTTTATTACAGGTGGCAATAAAAATGTTTTAATGAAAATTTTTGTCACTTTCTTATACACAAAAATTTTCTTTAATATGCTGTGATGACAAATAGTAATAATATCTTTATAAGCAAAGCTAAATTCAGCTAGTTACAAATACACATAGATAGCGCCCCACTTTTAGAGTATATAAAATGAGCTGATTTCATCATTAAAATTTTACCATTTCATCAGAAAAATATTTTCATTTCATCAAATAAATTTTATAGTGAATAATGCATGCATTATTATTGAAACATGAATCTGGTGTTTTTGTAACTATTTCAATTAAAATAAATGGAATTTGTTATTCATTCATTTTAATTAGTACGTATTTAAGTGGAAGAAATTAAAAAATATTTAACAATAATGATGAAAGGACAGCCGTAATAGAGCACATTTGTCAANATTCAGCTAGTTACAAATACACATAGATAGCGCCCCACTTTTAGAGTATATAAAATGAGCTGATTTCATCATTAAATTTTACCATTTCATCAGAAAAATATTTTCATTTCATCAAATAAATTTTATAGTGAAAAATGCATGCATTATTATTAAGACATGAATCTGTTGTTTTTGTAACTATTTCAATCAAAATAAATGGAATTTGTTATTGATTCATTTTAATTAGTACATATTTAAGTGGAAGAAATTAAAAAATATTTAACAATAATGATGAAAGGACAGCCGTAATAGAGCACATTTGTCAANATATTTAAGTGGAAGAAATTAAAAAATATTTAACAATAATGATGAAAGGACAGCCGTAATAGAGCACATTTGTCAACTAACACACATTGCCACAGTCACAGTAATTTTTGTTCAATCAATCTTGTACTTTGTCGAGACATTTAAAACTGCCCAAGAACACTCAGTAGCGTTTGAGTTTTACATCACCCACATACGGCTTTTGTTCATTTGTAGATAACAGTATTTTAATTAAATCCTGTTTGCTTTCAATGCAGTTGTCTTTTAATTTTTTTGTACCCCACTATTATTAAATCACTTTGCATATGTCATGGTAGTGTTTATGCACATGTCTTTTTGCACATATCTTTTCGCACCTACTAAATGTTTACATCACAGTATTTACAGTTTGTTCAATTTAAGCAAAACGTAAAACTCTTAACTTTCAAACTCGCTGGCACAGTCTAAAAGAGTTTTTATTTTTGGCATTCTTAATCAGTTTTGCGACGTAAGCAGCAGACTACAATCACCACCCTCACACAATAGAACAGAAGATAAGTAAAGTCGGCAGTATTTACAAATACAGCGCAAATGTTTAGTGCGTAATGATTGCATTTGACAAACAAAATATTCATCTGTGTTAAATGTACGTATTATTTACTTTTGTCATATCACCAACTTTTTGGCGATAGATGTTCGTTTGATAAAATTTACGGTATGTATGATTCTGCCTGAGAAAGAGCACCTTAGTGATTTGGGTCAATAAATTGAATTGTACTTGGAACGATAATTTTTTGACCTTGCTACCAATCTGTTTATGAATCGTTCTCGTGACTTAAAATTTTGTTTACGTTTGTGTAGTCAACGACGTGATCATCACACAAATAGTTTTGTTATTTGCACGTAAAAAATAAATGAGAGACAATGCTGTATAAGAAATGTAAAATTGTAAAACTTAATGCATGATGTCTATTAGAAATGGCAATGACGTCACTGTCGGACAAGGGTTCTATAGTGCCGGTCAGAGGCATGGGTGTCGCTTAACCTTGTTTGGGTCTCACCCGGGGTAGATCCTGGCTTGGCGACTGCTGGCGGGAACGAGGGCCCTGTCCTAGGGCAGATGCTGGTCTGATCACTGGTATGGGCGGCGACGGCGTCTGGTTGGTTACAGCATCTGGCTGGTTGCGGTGCCTGGAAGTGCAGGCTGGCACAGCCCAGGGGTACTGGTAGCCCTGGTCGTAGCTGGACTACGATCGGGTGCTGTTCGCCAGAGATCTTCTGGAGGGGTGGTTGAAATGAGATGCTAGGGGGCAACTGGGAGGTGAGGTCTCGCCAGTCTGGCGGCTTGAGTTCGCTCCCATGGGGAGGGGTTGCTGAGGCAGAAGGGGTTGCTGGGGGGCAGAAGGCAATGGGTTGCAGCNCTTGAGTTCGCTCCCATGGGGAGGGGTTGCTGAGGCAGAAGGGGTTGCTGGGGGGCAGAAGGCAATGGGTTGCAGCGCAACTGACTAGGTTTAGAGGCAGTAGCTGCTTTCTTAACTCTCCACTTTGCGCCGCTTCTATGGGTGAAGGGAATAATCCATATGAAGTAGGAGCAGGCGACGAGTTCCCTGGCTAAAGTGTAGCCACCCATAACCAGTCCTGTCACTCGAACCGGCGAAATACAACGGGTGGATGGAATGGGTTAGCTGATCTGGGTGTCTAGCCGCTTCGTTGCGTGTGTTCCTAGTGGTTGTGGCTCTACCTTACAATGCTCCAAATATAGGAGTACTTGGTTCAAGGTACGGGTTGCCGTCGACTGGGTTATGTTTGGTGATGTACGTGCACCCGATTAAGGGTAGCCCGCAGTCCTACACTAGTTTCGGCAAAGTGGGTTTAATGACTCGGTCTCCTGCTTCTCCTTTGTAGGTTTGACGTCTACGAGGTCTGGAAGTTATAATCACCCTAGAATAAGCACACTGGGTTGGGTAAGAATACGTATTTATTCCCCAGAGGAATAGACACGGTGGCCCGTACTATCTCCTAGCTATCAATTGTACTGAAATCNAGAATACGTATTTATTCCCCAGAGGAATAGACACGGTGGCCCGTACTATCTCCTAGCTATCAATTGTACTGAAATCCGTGGAAGTAGAAAACGTTAAACAAGGTGAAGGGAACTCGGGGCGAAACTAAACAAGAGTAGAAAAATAAGCTAGATAGCTATGACAATAACTGGTCCTAACTAATCTACACTCTTGTCCAGAAGGGATTCAGGATTCACTACCAAAGTGGCAGTAGTGTAAGGAGAAGACTTCTTTGGGGGGGGNCACTCTTGTCCAGAAGGGATTCAGGATTCACTACCAAAGTGGCAGTAGTGTAAGGAGAAGACTTCTTTGGGGGGGGGGAGGGGGGTTGCTGGACGCAGGTCTAGAAGGCTTCTCACTGTGGTTTTGGATACACTTAAATAAGCAATTTCGTCAGTGTTTCGTGAATACAGGAATTATTAAAGAATTTTGTGAGTAAACATAATTTCTTAGTATTTCACGTTATTTCGTATTATTTCACGGTTCCTGAAAATTCCTAGTCTCCAACTATTGAGATGAATTTTAAAAACATGGATCCTATGTCAGCCATTCAATCTTCCTGTTCAAGGTAGATGAAGAAAGAAAATGTAACTTCAGTGTCAATGACATGGCTGAAAACGAGGTTTTCTTTCTAAAAGTTGCACAGATCTGTTAAATGAAAGGAACCTAACAGAGGTTTAAACTATTTTGAGACAGGTTAATTGTTTCATACTTAGGAAGGTATCATCGTATTGTTATCATTCAGTACAAGCCACAAGAAACTATCTAACTTCATTATCATTTTCATTCCATTTAAAACTGTGTAAATTTGCGTCAATCGGCAGCCAAAAAATACACATTTAATACGATTTGTTGAACTGCTACCGTCGTTATTTTAATTAACTTCTCCATCCTATTTTGTACACATTTTGTATTTCGAATATGGCAGTTTTTGTCTCATCTTATGTTTGCATTGTAAAAAGGGTTATTCACCTCATGTGGTTGAACCAAATAATAGTGGTTTCAAGTATTTTTTAATAATTTGGCCAGGCAGCATTCCACTTCACTAAGGCATGCCACTTGTACCTCATATTAGTTTTTCTTACCAAGAAACAGCATACATATATGTTATTTCTGTTGCAATTAATAAACTACTCCCTTAATAAAACATGTTAATTTGGTGATTAAAATAATTTCCATAAACCGGGGGTTTTGCTGCATGCTCAACATTTATATGTGAGGTTGTGTGTTTGATACCCACCTGGAATATGGGTGTCTGTGGTGATTTCAAGCACACAGTGATAACTTATATACACTATATGATAGACAGTGATAAATTAAAACATTTTTGTCTTTTATGTGTTGGGATGTTTTTGTGTGAATACACATGTGAACATATACCCAACACACAATTGTAGCAGTGTAAATACTATTACTCTTGCCACTACCAGTGGTTATCTTGTTTTATGTTTAAAAGTCACTAAAGAAGTCTTTTTGCACCATGATATCTGCCTTCCTTAAAAAACAAATGAAAAGATAGAATGGTAATTTTATTAGTGGTTTTGCTCAGAATATAGTCTGAGTTATATGAAATCATAATATTGTATAGAAATTTTGAAATTAAATAATAGTATATTTATGATAAATTTCATTGTTANCACTCTTGTCCAGAAGGGATTCAGGATTCACTACCAAAGTGGCAGTAGTGTAAGGAGAAGACTTCTTTGGGGGGGGAGGGGGGTTGCTGGACGCAGGTCTAGAAGGCTTCACAGTGGTTTTGGATACACTTAAATAAGCAATTTCGTCAGTGTTTCGTGAATACAGGAATTATTAAAGAATTTTGTGAGTAAACATAATTTCTTAGTATTTCACGTTATTTCGTATTATTTCACGGTTCCTGAAAATTCCTAGTCTCCAACTATTGAGATGAATTTTAAAAACATGGATCCTATGTCAGCCATTCAATCTTCCTGTTCAAGGTAGATGAAGAAAGAAAATGTAACTTCAGTGTCAATGACATGGCTGAAAACAAGGTTTTCTTTCTAAAAGTTGCACAGATCTGTTAAATGAAAGGAACCTAACAGAGGTTTAAATTATTGTGAGACAGGTTAATTGTTTCATACTTAGGAAGGTATCATCGTATTGTCATTCAGTACAAGCCACAAGAAACTATCTAACTTCATTATCATTTTCATTCCATTTAAAACTGTGTAAATTTGCGTCAATCGGCAGCCAAAAAATACACATTTAATACGATTTGTTGAACTGCTACCGTCGTTATTTTAATTAACTTCTCCATCCTATTTTGTACACATTTTGTATTTCGATTATGGCAGTTTTTGTCTCATCTTATGTTTGCATTGAAAAAGGGGTTATTCATCTCATGTGGTTGAACCAAATAATNATATGGCAGTTTTTGTCTCATCTTATGTTTGCATTGAAAAAGGGGTTATTCATCTCATGTGGTTGAACCAAATAATAGTGGTTTCAGGTATTTTTAATAATTTGGCCAGGCAGCATTCCACTTCACTAAGGCATGCCACTTGTGCCTCATATTAGTTTTTCTTACCAAGAAACAGCATACATATATGTTATTTCTGTTGCAATTAATAAACTATTCCCTTAATAAAACATGTTAATTTGGTGATTAAAATAATTTCCATAAACCGGGGGTTTTGCTGCATGCTCAACATTTATATGTGAGGTTGTGTGTTTGATACCCACCTGGAATATGGGTGTCTGTGGTGATTTCAAGCACACAGTGATAACTTATATACACTATATGATAGACAGTGATAAATTAAAACATTTTTGTCTTTTATGTGTTGGGATGTTTTTGTGTGAATACACATGTGAACATATACCCAACACACAATTGTAGCAGTGTAAATACTATTACTCTTGCCACTACCAGTGGTTATCTTGTTTTATGTTTAAAAGTCACTAAAGAAGCCTTTTTGTACCGTGATATCTGCCTTCCTTAAAAAACAAATATAAAGATAGAATGGTAATTTTATTAATGGTTTTGCTCAGAATATAGTCTGCGTTATATGAAATCATAATATTGTATAGAAATTTTGAAATTAAATAATAGTATATTTATGATAAATTTCATTGTTANCGTTATATGAAATCATAATATTGTATAGAAATTTTGAAATTAAATAATAGTATATTTATGATAAATTTCATTGTTATGCTCACTTGTCATGGGCAACGTTTGATTTTCCTAATGAGCCTCTGCTTCAGCTGCGCACTCCTTCATGCCAAGTCACTCCACCACCACCAACGCCGCCTCCTGTCTTTCAACTGGCACGCCTGCCACCAGGCAATCCAAGCAGTATGTGCACCTGCCTTGGGAATCGTGTTGCATCCTGCCATGGTTGGCGGCCCTCCAGCCAGGGGTACTGAACATACATCCCGGTTGCGCAGTAGGGTGGCAAGTTTTTGCCTTTACATTGCTCTCACCCCTTTACTCGCCCCCAGCCAGACGAGTATAAATTTGGATCGCACATGCCCCTCAGGACAGTTCTTTTCTGCTCATTCTTCGNACTCGCCCCCAGCCAGACGAGTATAAATTTGGATCGCACATGCCCCTCAGGACAGTTCTTTTCTGCTCATTCTTCGCGTTGTTCAGCTGACTGTCTGTTGGCTTTTGCCTGCTAGTTTCGTCTACAAGACAGTCCGCTCTGCTCCGTGCACCAGTTCATCTCCCGTGCCAGTTGCCAGTTGTCTCTCTGCCCCACCCTTCCCCACTCATGCTTGTAATGCACTCTCATGGCAGTTAGGTAACCTTGCCTTTCAGGCATCCTGGGCATAGTTCGGGATATATGCAGTTTTTCAATAAACCCATGTATTCAGTTACTCCGGTTATCTACCTCTTAGGATACCCTTGTTCCTTCCCAAAAATCCTGTGCCTTTTCAGGCTCAGGCACAATTCTAATACCAAACCCATACAATCTNATACCCTTGTTCCTTCCCAAAAATCCTGTGCCTTTTCAGGCTCAGGCACAATTCTAATACCAAACCCATACAATCTTACACGTAGTGCACATTGGGAACCACTCTCCACCTCAGTCTGGGCATCCGGCTGCCAGTGATACTGCAGCTTCCCTGGGCTCTGCGGAGAGTAGGCGTAGTGATGCTTCCCATATCCCTAAGGGTTGCGTCTTACGAGCACCTCCCAAGTAGGAAATGTTACTCGCCTGAGCTAAGTGCTTGACTACCAGTGATACTGCAGCTTCTTTGGGCATCACTGAGATGGGGAGCGGTGCCCACCATCGCCAGGTGGAGGGATATCCTTGTTTGGGAAGTGGTCAGATCTTCACGCACTGGCTCGAGAAAGAGGCTCCGGCTCTCTGGAAGGNGAGGGATATCCTTGTTTGGGAAGTGGTCAGATCTTCACGCACTGGCTCGAGAAAGAGGCTCCGGCTCTCTGGAAGGTCTGCTCTTACTTCCTAACAACTTTGCTCTAATACACAATCAAGCCTAAGTCTTGAGCGTCTACCTTGCCACATGCCCCACCACAGAGCAGGGAGACAAAGGCTGTAAAAATAGCATCTGCACAGGCTATATGTACTCTGCAGTTGGGAGTAAATTGTCAAAGGGTATTATCGCTTACAAGNTAAAAATAGCATCTGCACAGGCTATATGTACTCTGCAGTTGGGAGTAAATTGTCAAAGGGTATTATCGCTTACAAGACAAGGCTGCTCAGCAGCGATCAGGCAGCAGCACCACCTCAGCCTGCGCGTGGCGAGCATCACAGAGATCCAGCAGCTCGAGTTCCACTCCAGCCTACCAACCAGGCTGCTTCACTGTAACCCAGACTGTTTCACCATTGCCACCTATCCTGCGCTCCTACCAGATGCATCCACCTCAGTTGTTCTCGAAGTAACCTTTCCCACATGTCTGCCATCTGCTATACCTAGTACTGTTTACACACCACTGTGTTTACATCTTCTTGGGCAATGGCTCAGCCTGCTCCAACCCCAATCTTGGGTTAGACTCTGTCTTAGGTGGAGTTAGTCTTGAGTGAAGTNGGGCAATGGCTCAGCCTGCTCCAACCCCAATCTTGGGTTAGACTCTGTCTTAGGTGGAGTTAGTCTTGAGTGAAGTCAGTGGAGTCAATTTTGCATGGGGTTAGTCTTGAATGGGTGGAGTTTACGTTTAGTAGAATCAATCTTGGATGGAGTCAATCATGGGTGGAGTTTACGTTTGGTAGAATCAATCTTGGATGGAGTTAATGTTGGGTAGAGTTAATCTCTTGGGTGAAGTTAGTCTTGTTAAGAGCCAATCTTGAGGAGTGGAGTCAGTCTTTGGTGGAATCATCTCCTGTGTTCATGTGTGTGGACTCTTAAGCTGATGTGTAAGGGTATGAGCTGTGCACAGAAGACGAACATGAATCATTTTTGAGTGCTTTTGTAGTAATATATTTTAATAAATTATATATATATATATATATATATGGATATACTGGTGTGCTGGTTTGCTGCATTTCAAAATGAATGTATAAAATAATAATTCAATGTGAGGATAGGCACATAATCTGATTTAATATTTAAAACCTAACTGAAAAATTNAGGGTATGAGCTGTGCACAGAAGACGAACATGAATCATTTTTGAGTGCTTTTGTAGTAATATATTTTAATAAATTAAATATATATATATATATATATATATATATATATGGATATACTGGTGTGCTGGTTTGCTGCATTTCAAAATGAATGTATAAAATAATAATTCAATGTGAGGATAGGCACATAATCTGATTTAATATTTAAAACCTAACTGAAAAATTACGAGTTCTTTGTTACATTGCTTGCCTTTAAAAAGTTTTTAAAATGCTAAATTCAATGAAATTAAACAGAAATATCTCCAAATTAGTAGTGTTCATAAGCCATATATGCATTTAATGAAAAGAAATATAAAAACAATATAACAATGTTTAATACAGTAATAATTAATGTAACTGTATGAGGGAATGCANTAATACAGTAATGATTAATGTAACTGTACGAGGGAATGCAGCCAGTTTGTTTGGGCTTCTAATATAGAACATTTAAGCATTGCTTTAGGTTGCCAACTTGGTAGCTCTGTAGTCATAGTGCCCGACTGCTGTCCAAGGGGATGCATGTTCACATCCCTGTGCCTCCACGAAAAATGTTTCTTTTTTAAATGTTACCAACTGCTTTGGGAAAGTGCAAATTTTAGATAATTTAAATTTTATAAACTGATTTTACTTAAAAAATACATGTTCAATAGATTAATCTGTATTTTTAAAGAACTGGGCATTTTTCAAACCTTAAATAACATAAATTTTAAAAAAAAGCCACTCTATTGGCTTGTCAGTGGTGGAAGGGATTATATTGTGCACCATAAACATTGTGGCAATAAAACTCTCTTTCATTTTTTAAAAAAATTTATAAAAACCAATACATAAATTTAAAAAAAATTATGATCTGCTGCGACACTCGTCATTTATTTTTCTACACAAACGGGCAATCATTTTTAGAGATTAAAGGTAACAAGCCAATATTTTAAGTTTTCAAAAAAAAAATTTATTAAAATAGTTTTTAGGGTTACGGGTTGCTGGGAATNAGCCAGTTTGTTTGGGCTTCTAATATAGAACATTTAAGCATTGCTTTAGGTTGCCAACTTGGTAGCTCTGTAGTCAGAGTGCCCGACTGCTGTCCAAGGGGATGCATGTTCACATCCCTGTGCCTCCACGAAAAATGTTTCTTTTTTAAATGTTACCAACTGCTTTGGGAAAGTGCAAATTTTAGATAATTTAAATTTTATAAACTGATTTTACTTAAAAAATACATGTTCAATAGATTAATCTGTATTTTTAAAGAACTGGGCATTTTTCAAACCTTAAATAACATAAATTTAAAAAAAAAAAGCCACTCTATTGGCTTGTCAGTGGTGGAAGGGATGATATTGTGCACCAATTTGTAACACCGTTAAAAACTCTCTTTCATTTTTTAAAAAAATTTATAAAAACCAATACATAAATTTAAAAAAACATTATGATCTGCTGCGACACTTGTCATTTATTTTTCTACACAAACGGGCAATCATTTTTAGAGATTGAAGATAACAAGCCAATATTTTAAGTTTTCAAAAAAAAAATTTATTAAAATAGTTTTTAGGGTTACGGGTTGCTGGGAATGGCTGGCCGTGTGATGGTTAGTGGTGAGAGGGAAGATGAAGGCCGCAGAGGGCGACTTCGCCTATGGCAACATCGCAGGAGAGTACTCCGGCCTCCGAAGCCTAGAGCCGTTGTGCCCGGACACAGATTCTTATACTACTCCTGCATAGTATGGGGCAAACTATTAATTGGCAATTATAAACAAAAAAAAAATTAAAATTCAGAGCTAGGACAATGATTTGACCACATCCCTCCTCNCTATTAATTGGCAATTATAAACAAAAAAAAAATTAAAATTCAGAGCTAGGACAATGATTTGACCACATCCCTCCTCTCCGTCCCCCTAATTTGCTAAGCACAATAGCTCTTGTGGAAGAAGTCAATGTTTTTGAGTGTCAATTGTACAGTTTCCTTGCTGTGACGAAAATGTGTTTCTGTAGGAATAATGAGAGAAAAGAAGGGTGGATNAGTGTCAATTGTACAGTTTCCTTGCTGTGACGAAAATGTGTTTCTGTAGGAATAATGAGAGAAAAGAAGGGTGGATTCAGGAGTCAGTCTTGGAGTGAATACATTATTAAAATTAAAATGTCCAACATGTTGACGTTTTTATGTTTTTACTCCATTTCACCACGTAATAAAATAATGTATAATGTTACGATTACTATCTTCTTCAGATTCATAATTTAATGTCAATTTTTTTTTTAAATTACATAAATTGGATGTTTTGTATTAAAGCAGAAAAGGTGTAACCATTTTCTGGAGCAGGTTTNTTTTTTTTTTAAATTACATAAATTGGATGTTTTGTATTAAAGCAGAAAAGGTGTAACCATTTTCTGGAGCAGGTTTGAGCTCTTTGGGAGGAGGGTTGGTGGTTAATCTACCCGTGGTGGGAATTAATGTGATGTGTTGCCTGTGTGTGTCACAGACGATGACAGATGTTGTGGGCAACCCGGAAGAAGAGAGAAGAGCGGAGTTCTTCTACCAGCCGTGGGCTCAGGAAGCTGTGTGCAGATACTTCTACACCAAAGTGCAGCAGAAGCGTGCCGAGCTGGAGCAGGCCCTCGGCATACGGAATGCCTAGAATATTTCTACACGTTTCAGTGTATGATGTATCGTACATAGTGCCAGTGTACCCGATTGTGTGATTCTCTCATCTCAGGATATCTACTTAGATAAAAAATTTTGATCAAATTGTATGCAATATTAAATGTGGTACTGATTTGTGTTTTTGTCACGTGTTTCTCCAGTGATGCACCCATAACTCTACTCCCATCATATAACTGTGCGATGTCGGACTGTATTTCAAAGGCGTGATTTTAAAAAGTTGGTTGGGTTTCTTCCGTATGCCTGAAGTGTGCTTCTCTACTATTTTGAACTAAGCCAAATTAATTTCCTATTACCTGTTAAAATTTTGAAGCCATTGAACTTAATGAACAGATACGTGGGAAATAAGTACTGTATTGGGGTTGGGCTGTGCAAAGTTTTTTTTTGTAAATTTGTGTAGTACGTGAATTCCATTCAAAGTTTTTTGTATTGCATGGTGTATGAATACTGTTTTATAACTCATGTTTAGATTTTATGAATATTCAGTACAAATTATGTTATAAATTACATGAGTGGATATTTTTTGAAATTGAATAGTCCTTACTCCCATTACAAATTTTGGAACAATAATTGTTAGTGATTTCGTAATGAGAATGTATGTTTTTGTACTTCAGTCACTGCATTTTGCAGGTTTCATAATGGTAATTATAGCAATGTCACTGTTTCTTAGATGTGTAATAATTTTTTGTACAAACAACTTATGAAAGAAGCAGTTAGCTTATGTAAAGAGATGTTCAAAAATGTTCAATATTACAGTATTTTCCAGCGTATGAGATGATTTTTACACGTTTTAGGCCTTTAAAAATTACTACTAGTCATACAAGAAGGTATGAAAATGTTTGGTAGCCCAACAGTCACTTGAAAGGTAAGTTTTAAGTTGTTGAGTTGTACGATGCTAATATTAATGAGACTGTGTTTATTAGAATCAAAGATAATGTATTTCCGCAATTTCATAAGAAAATGTCCACAATTGCATATTGTGTGCTACAAAATGGCAGCTTGGTTAGGTTGATGTACAATACCATCCACCATATTGAAAACTACTACATGCAGTAATGCATTTTTCGTCATGGCTGAAATGTTTACCTAATAATAANCCATATTGAAAACTACTACATGCAGTAATGCATTTTTCGTCATGGCTGAAATGTTTACCTAATAATAAAAAAAAAAGTTAAAACGCTAATCTGTAAATAAATATACATTACTGGAAATTTTTCTGTAGGAAGGGATATTCANAAAAAAAAAAGTTAAAACGCTAATCTGTAAATAAATATACATTACTGGAAATTTTTCTGTAGGAAGGGATATTCACGTAATAAGTGATTAGATTGCTGATGAACAAACGTATTTACATCTTTACTGCTCACGAAAAAACAAACCTCTGCTGTCCATCGTGGCATGGTTGTAATATGAACAATATCCGGTGAAAGGTGAAAATCACATAGAGAAACATAACAACTGCACAATTATGATAGTTTCTTAGCTTGCTGCTGCATTTGCAGCTAAACGCTACGGAAATATGTGTTATTTTCGCAGGCACTTGTGAACAGCCAGCAACAGATGTCACAGTTTATTTGGNCTAAACGCTACGGAAATATGTGTTATTTTCGCAGGCACTTGTGAACAGCCAGCAACAGATGTCACAGTTTATTTGGGGGGGAATGAAGGGGGTGGGGAAGTGGGTGGTATTTGGCTGGACAGAACAGTACCACCGGATCAATATGAAATGTTGAGTCTCATCTTGTACGCCGGAAAATACAGTATGAATAAAGCTATGAAACACAGTGGGTTTGAGTGGTGTAAAGAGAAATAAGAGTGCNGTACGCCGGAAAATACAGTATGAATAAAGCTATGAAACACAGTGGGTTTGAGTGGTGTAAAGAGAAATAAGAGTGCTGTAATTCCAACTATCCTGTTTATTTGAATAAATATTACCAATGTGGCTGTAAACAGCACTGTAGTAGAATGATCAATTGTATTAAGGGTGTTCCAGTAAAGAAATCACAATTGACCTCTTATTTGAAAAATTACTTGAATTATCTCCAGTTTATTCCTAAAATGTAATTTCATGTATCTAACCGCCATGTCTGTCGTACAGATTTCTGCAATGCTCTCTCCATTTCGTTGGTTTGCTGTGCCCTACCCATCTAGACCCTTCCTCTGAGATGTGACAATGGCTACGGTTGTGGTGATGGCACCTGACTACCCTGCTCAGTGACCTCTACCTTTGACGTTAATGTTTGACTGACGTTGACATGAATGTTTGATTGATTTTAACATAAATGTTTTCCTGGCCTTGACATAAAATGATTGCCTAACAGATTTTAACATCAATGTTTGCTTAACCTTGTCCTAACATAACATTTGAGCTTTAACCTTTACATTTACCATATTGGCCGTGNACATCAATGTTTGCTTAACCTTGTCCTAACATAACATTTGAGCTTTAACCTTTACATTTACCATATTGGCCGTGGAATATAAGATGGCCGTGAAAATAGGACGACCCCTTATTTTACAGAGGGCAGGATGAAAAAATTAAAATACTTCATGCCGCAGTANATGGCCGTGAAAATAGGACGACCCCTTATTTTACAGAGGGCAGGATGAAAAAATTAAAATACTTCATGCCGCAGTAAAAGTAAAGTCGTTGGTCACAGCAACTTAAAAATATGCATTGTAGCTATGTCTCTCACCTTTCTTTATTTGATGAACCATAGAACCTTGTTTTTCTACCTCATCACATTCCCATTTCATGCAAATCAAAAATAAAATTACTTCTTTTCTTTTTGGACTTATACAAACAAAAATGGCAAGACAACCAATGATAAATGTACAAGTTAGTATACTGTGTGCCATATAAGAAGGCCATATTCTTGAAAGTTGACGATCGCCGCGCCTTTTTGTTTATGTATCCATTTGCCATCAACTGGTGTGTCAAGTATAGGCTTTGATGTGCGCTCAGTCGCGCAGGTCCTCCACGAGCTACGTGTGGCAATTGGTGAACTGCTTGGGTGGCGCTGCATTCATAAATGGAGCTTGGTGGACGTGTGTAGAGTCGTTCGTAAATGCTGTACACGAAATATATGTTACTTTAAAAATTATACAGAGCTCACGGGAAAATAAAACCATTTGTATATGCGCGTAANTGTACACGAAATATATGTTACTTTAAAAATTATACAGAGCTCACGGGAAAATAAAACCATTTGTATATGCGCGTAATTACGTTATTTTAAACTACAAAACTATAATATGTTTCTGGGTGTAGTTCGGGATATGGAATTGTCTATCGTACCTTCCCGCACAACATTGTCATGGCGCGCCTGTACCTCACAAGATGGCAGCACATGGTTGGAGAGTAGGGAAACGTGAAAAAGGTTTCGGTGTTTCGTTACATTTGGATACGGATCGTTTTATTGTGCATCTCATTTTGAACACCTATACATTACTATTTTACTNTTACATTTGGATACGGATCGTTTTATTGTGCATCTCATTTTGAACACCTATACATTACTATTTTACTACAAAGTTTTGTTTCTAAAACTAAAAACTGCTGTTTTATGACCACATAAAATAAAATTTATTAATTAATCTACAAACTCTTTCTCNTTACATTTGGATACGGATCGTTTTATTGTGCATCTCATTTTGAACACCTATACATTACTATTTTACTACAAAGTTTCGTTTCTAAAACTAAAAACTGCTGTTTTATGACCACATAAAATAAAATTTATTAATTAATCTACANCGTTTCTAAAACTAAAAACTGCTGTTTTATGACCACATAAAATAAAATTTATTAATTAATCTACAAACTCTTTCTCATCCGCATATTTTCTGCTTGTCTGATGTGCGTCAGCACTGCTCTCAGTATAGCCAACGTAATATTAATTTCTGTTCGTTTGTGCATCAGTTGATACAGGATTTTGTAAATGGCATTTTGTTTGTTTTGAATACATCAAATTGCCACTCACCGACTGTCAGAATGTGGCCTTCTTATATGAAATTATCTATATTATGCTGCCATTCACAAAATTTCTGCTTTCAAAGCACCAAAATGTCCGAAGCAACAGCTGCAGCAGTGTTAAGAAGCAATGTTTGAGTACTGTACTTTGTTGTATGCCTTTATGGTTTTTTTACCAAACGAGAAAAAAATGTACTGCGTATGAGTTTACATTTCATTTAGGAGGTTATATCTACTGTTGACTCATAAAAAATACTTTTGCAGTATTAANACATTTCATTTAGGAGGTTATATCTACTGTTGACTCATTAAAAATACTTTTGCAGTATTAAAACATGTTAAACTGTGCAGTTTGAATGACTATAGGTCTTACAAAAGTAGAAAAAGAATGCAGTACAGTATTTTTTTACATGTGCGTACTATGGTTAAGNGAATGACTATAGGTCTTACAAAAGTAGAAAAAGAATGCAGTACAGTATTTTTTTACATGTGCGTACTATGGTTAAGTTGATGATGTGCTCATTTTTTTTAAAATTTGGGAGTCTCATTTTTTTTAGATACCTTTCAATATTTAATATATATGTTACGTTGCAAAGTATGGTGATATATTATTTTCATTAATATTCTTATGAAAATTTGGTTTCTAAGGATAACTGAAATTATTATTAAAAAAAAAAAGATATTGTATTTTATTTAGGCCAAAATGGTAAATTTTACATTTTAAAAAACCTGGCATATTATGTNTATTGTATTTTATTTAGGCCAAAATGGTAAATTTTACATTTTAAAAAACCTGGCATATTATGTGGTATAGTCCAGTCACGGTTACTTCTGAAACCCTGCCAAAGTTATACTTAGCGGGATATTCCTCCGCCTCATGCAAACAAAGCATAAGCTGAGTTTGCAATAGAAAAATTAAGCGTTAAATTATGTGTTAAAACTTTTGCATGAGAAATGAGAGAGAGTTATCTTATGTATTGGTTTTCAATGGTACTTAGAAGGTCGTGTGCGTTGTTGGGATTTCCTTAAGCGTTTTAAAGAAATANATTGGTTTTCAATGGTACTTAGAAGGTCGTGTGCGTTGTTGGGATTTCCTTAAGCGTTTTAAAGAAATAGTTATTTTTGATGTCTTAAGTGAAACTTATGAGGCGATGACCAATCACAACAGAGCAGTCGGTGTTGTTGGAGGGAAACTGTTATNGATGTCTTAAGTGAAACTTATGAGGCGATGACCAATCACAACAGAGCAGTCGGTGTTGTTGGAGGGAAACTGTTATTTATAGAAATGTAAGTATAAAAAACAAAGGCATGTGTGAGCACATGCGTACGATTATATTTATTCACAAAATTAAGCTTCTTTGATAGACAATGTTGGCTTTGAAGTACGATTTGCTTAAATATGGTTGTGATGTACGAGGTTAGGTTAGGAACAAAAGTAAACATGACAGGCTTGTCACCTGTTTCCATTGACTGGAATTAAGAATTAAAACGTTAATGGGAAACTGCAAATACAGAAGATGTGTTTCCGTATGCCGTATCAGTGCTTGCTGCATCATCCTTAATGCATAATTTTTTNAAACTGCAAATACAGAAGATGTGTTTCCGTATGCCGTATCAGTGCTTGCTGCATCATCCTTAATGCATAATTTTTTCTATTGTAAACCCAGCTGTAACCAAGTTTAGAAAATTACACCAGAGACACACCACATTTGTGCGCACTCGGTTTNTTCTATTGTAAACCCAGCTGTAACCAAGTTTAGAAAATTACACCAGAGACACACCACATTTGTGCGCACTCGGTTTGATAATATTTTGCACGACAACTATTTCATATTAGGTATTGCCAACTAACCTATATTCTCTCAGTTTTATTCTTTTCAATTATAAGTGAAATATTATAATTTATCAAATATATATATAAGTAAAAGTTTAATTTAACCAAAAATAAAATAATATTATGTTAACAAAAGTATAAAACACTTTTGATACGCAACATTTTTAGGTAACAACTAAACATGTCGCACACGGTGATTTTTTCAAAGGTTATCAAGCATTCAAAATTCTATGAGTGAATAGACGGCTACCGTATGCATCTAAAATAAATGTAAGTTTAGCCATAATATTACAGGAGTAAAAACAAAGTCAAAGCAGTCCCCGACGTAAACATACAGCGATTGTGTGATGATAGGCAGTCTCATCGGTTTAGTTCATAAGTTTTAAGATACTGTGAATAGACGGCTACCGTATGCCTCTAAAATAAATGTAAGTTTAGCCATAAGATTACAGGAGTAAAAACAAAGTCAAAGCAGTCCCCGACGTAAACATACAGCGATTGTGTGATGATAGGCAGTCTCATCGGTTTAGTTCAAAAAGATGTAAGTGCAAAAATCTTAAATGTTAATTTTACCAGTTTTTGGAACCTCTGGAATATGTAATCACCTTAATTGTAGTGTAAATTTCATATTTATCTTCTTTTTTTTTTTTTTAATTTCAGCATATTTGTAGTCATTTAAAACCTGATGATCAGAAATGGCACTGTGTGCTAGNAATCTTAAATGTTAATTTTACCAGTTTTTGGAACCTCTGGAATATGCAATCACCTTAATTGTAGTGTAAATTTCATGTTTAACTTTTTTTTTAATTTCAGCATATTTGTAGTCATTTAAAACCTGATGATCAGAAATGGCACTGTGTGCTAGTAGATGANTATTTAACTTTTTTTTTTTTTTAATTTCAGCATATTTGTAGTCATTTAAAACCTGATGATCAGAAATGGCACTGTGTGCTAGTAGATGATATACATATTAACTTACCACACATTAGTCCTTCAGTTAGTGAGCAATAGCTATGCCCAATAATACTGATGCCATGATTAAAAATTGAACTGCCATCAAAAATTACATGTGACACTCATGATTTTCGAAGAACCATTTAGTGAAATAAGTGCAACAAGTACAGTAAGAAACTTTTCCATATCAATATCTAGGTTTGCTGTCCAGTTTTAAGAGATAGATCGACAAAATTCACTTCCCACTCCCACCACCACAATTTTTTCCGCAATGAAAATCTCCAAGAATTTCAAATCGTAACTAAAAAAGAAGAAAATTTTACCAAAACATTATTGTGCAGGGCCTGAAAAAATTAAGTGTTGATCATTGGAAAGTGCAACATTGCAACGGAGGGATGTTCAGAATGTGTTTTCTGTATGGAGACAAGATTTTATGGTGAATAGCAATAAATCTGAAATGAATACAGCGTAACACCTAAATTTAACTAAATTAAACTAAATGAGCAAAAATTCTAAATTTTTTAGTACATAAAACTTTAATTATATCTTCTAATGAATAATATTTTGAATATTTTTGTAAGATACCAAACAAAAGCAATACACATTGATTTAGCTACTTAAATATTTGTACCAGAAAGTAGTTGAATATCTAAAAATGTGATTGTGAGTCATTGTTATTTTTAATAAAATGCATATTCTTGATTATTTAGTAATACTGTAAGTGCTACATATCATGTATATTATGGAAATTTGTTTAAATTTGCATTTTTGTTAATTATAAATAGTGCTTACAAAAATAAAAACAATAACCAAAATTTTAAAACGAAACTGAGCTAAAAAAAAAAACATAAAATCTTGTCTTTAGTAATAATGTGGAACTGTGTTTCTCCATGTTGGCCTGAGTTGTGGGCTAAACCTGTAACCCTTCAAATTCAGTATTGTTTTTATTGTCAGTGTTTTGGCATTGTTACATTGGTGAATATATTTTGGGGTAAGTTTTTAAGCTATGAAAATATTTAAATTATTAAATTAATTAGTTGCAAACATGTATTTAAAAAATGTTTGTAGTGTCGTGCTACAAAATAATTTACATTTATATTTAATATATATACATACATTTATTTAATACATATATTTAATTTGCTACAAAATAATTACTAATAAAAAACATTACCATTGGGTTGCAAACAGGTTGTTGGTCTCCATATATAGCTGGAGCAATTTTGTTTGCCATTTACTTATTTAAAAACTAGTTTCCGAGGAGATACACGTGTTAAATGCACTACATTTCATACCTCACGTACGGAAACAGTGTCAGCTAGTATCAATGTTGTATTNTGCGGAAACAGTGTGTCAGCTAGTATCAATGTTGTATTGACGCGTAGGCTTTAGAGTACAAGCTTCTACGTAAGCATTTCGAGGAACAGACAGCTTCATTTTATTTCACGTGAGGATACAAGACACATCATAGTTTGGCGTGTTTCCTATTGGTTGAGATCAACTTATGTCATATTCGGACAAGCTCGAGTATCTTCATATTTAGTAACCTTCTAAACTGCCCTCTCTCCAATCATTCAAATTTACCAGTTAAAGTGCGAGTGATGGTACATAGAAAATGAAGAGCACTTTTTTTGTGTATATACTGGTAATGTAAAATCTCATTGCAGATTACTTTACTAAGGGCTTTTCATTATGAAGATTTGTATTTTTTTAAATCCGAACCGCAAAGTTTAGATTTGAGAACTGTGTACTACAATAGGTGATAAAGATTATGAGTTTGTGAGGCACTGGCACAGCTATGCTTGGTCCATGCGATTGATAAACCCTGGACCCATGTAGGGCTAATTAAACTGTTACACAAGTCCACTGCTTTGCCTGTGGTGGTACATGCCAATGTGCATTCACAAAGTTCCAAGTTCACATATTCAATTTTGTCGCTGTGGTGGCAAGCATCTGTAGTGTTCTCACTTTGAAAGGTGGTGGTTTGTATGCAACTGTATCATGGTCAAGGGGTTTGTATTGGGTAGTGGACGTATGCACTACAGGCAAAGCTGCTCCACAATATTGTTCAACAGGCCTTAGTGCTGGGCCCATGTAATATTGAATGGATATAGTTTCACACTACAATTAGCATGAGTGCTTGAATTTCTACCGGTGTGTGTGCGCTCATTATTGCGCTGTGGTTGCTTCAT
This sequence comes from Clitarchus hookeri, assembly GCA_002778355.1. Taxonomy (NCBI): domain Eukaryota; kingdom Metazoa; phylum Arthropoda; class Insecta; order Phasmatodea; family Phasmatidae; genus Clitarchus; species Clitarchus hookeri. The sequence continues at coordinate 69,527 of NQII01005710.1, read as the reverse complement.
AACTGTNTTTTAGTACATAAAACTTTAATTATATCTTCTAATGAATAATATTTTGAATATTTTTGTAAGATACCAAACAAAAGAAATACACATTGTTTTAGCTACTTAAATATTTGTACCAGAAAGTAGTTGAATATCTAAAAATGTGATTGTGAGTCTTTGTTATTTTTAATAAAATGCATATTCTTGATTATTTAGTAATACTGTAAGTGCTACATATCATGTATTTTATGGAAATTTGTTTAAATTTGCATTTTTGAATTAATATTTATCACGAATGTTTTTATTTTTGTTATTGGTTTTTTTTAAAACGAAACTGAGCTAAAAAAAAAAACATAAAATCTTGTCTTTAGTAATAATGTGGAACTGTGTTTCTCCATGTTGGCCTGAGTTGTGGGNTAAAAAAAAAAACATAAAATCTTGTCTTTAGTAATAATGTGGAACTGTGTTTCTCCATGTTGGCCTGAGTTGTGGGCTAAACCTGTAACCCTTCAAATTCAGTATTGTTTTTATTGTCAGTGTTTTGGCATTGTTACATTGGTGAATATATTTTGGGGTAAGTTTTTAAGCTATGAAAATATTTAAATTATTAAATTAATTAGTTGCAAACATGTATTTAAAAAATGTTTGTAGTGTCGTGCTACAAAATAATTNATATTTAAATTATTAAATTAATTAGTTGCAAACATGTATTTAAAAAATGTTTGTAGTGTCGTGCTACAAAATAATTTACATTTATATTTAATATATATACATACATTTATTTAATGCATATATTTAATTTGCTACAAAATAATTTCTAATAAAAAAACATTACCATTGGGTTGCAAACAGGTTGTTGGTCTCCATATATAGCTGGAGCAATTTTGTTTGCCATTTACTTATTTAAAAACTAGTTTCCGAGGAGATACACGTGTTAAATGCACTACATTTCATACCTCACGTACGGAAACAGTGTCAGCTAGTATCAATGTTGTATTGACGCGTAGGCTTTAGAGTACAAGCTTCTACGTAAGCATTTCGAGGAACNAGTGTCAGCTAGTATCAATGTTGTATTGACGCGTAGGCTTTAGAGTACAAGCTTCTACGTAAGCATTTCGAGGAACAGACAGCTTCATTTTATTTCACGTGAGGATACAAGACACATCATAGTTTGGCGTGTTTCCTATTGGTTGAGATCAACTTATGTCATATTCGGACAAGCTCGAGTATCTTCATATTTAGTAACCTTCTAAACTGCCCTCTCTCCAATCATTCNACTTATGTCATATTCGGACAAGCTCGAGTATCTTCATATTTAGTAACCTTCTAAACTGCCCTCTCTCCAATCATTCAAATTTACCAGTTAAAGTGCGAGTGATGGTACATAGAAAATGAAGAGCACTTTTTTTGTGTATATACTGGTAATGTAAAATCTCATTGCAGATTACTTTACTAAGGGCTTTTCATTATGAAGATTNCTTTTTTTGTGTATATACTGGTAATGTAAAATCTCATTGCAGATTACTTTACTAAGGGCTTTTCATTATGAAGATTTGTATTTTTTTAAATCCGAACCGCAAAGTTTAGATTTGAGAACTGTGTACTACAATAGGTGATAAAGATTATGAGTTTGTGAGGCACTGGCACAGCTATGCTTGGTCCATGCGATTGATAAACCCTGGACCCATGTAGGGCTAATTAAACTGTTACACAAGTCCACTGCTTTGCCTGTGGTGGTACATGCCAATGTGCATTCACAAAGTTCNTAGGGCTAATTAAACTGTTACACAAGTCCACTGCTTTGCCTGTGGTGGTACATGCCAATGTGCATTCACAAAGTTCCAAGTTCACATATTCAATTTTGTCGCTGTGGTGGCAAGCATCTGTAGTGTTCTCACTTTGAAAGGTGGTGGTTTGTNCAAGTTCACATATTCAATTTTGTCGCTGTGGTGGCAAGCATCTGTAGTGTTCTCACTTTGAAAGGTGGTGGTTTGTATGCAACTGTATCATGGTCAAGGGGTTTGTATTGGGTAGTGGACGTATGCACTACAGGCAAAGCTGCTCCACAATATTGTTCAACAGGCCTTAGTGCTGGGCCCATGTAATATTGAATGGATATAGTTTCACACCACAATTAGCATGAGTGCTTGAATTTCTACCGTTGTGTGTGCGCTCATTATTGCGCTGTGGTTGCTTCATAACTGTGTCGAGGTGTTGGGGTGCTCTCCCCACAAGCACCCTCATGCAAGTCCCTTGAGCATTGTTTTTCCATGGTGGTCTGGATAGCTTCATGTAGCATCAACAACTTCAAATACATTTGCCTCTCCATTCTTCAACATCAGTTAACAACATGTTTCACTTCATGACTGTGTTTTGCTGACAGTTGCAGGTCGTATGTGCCACACAACCTGCAGACACACAAGTTTCGTGCATCAGGGGAGTTGGTGCAGACCACCTGTTAATTTATCTCTCTCTCNCACACAACCTGCAGACACACAAGTTTCGTGCATCAGGGGAGTTGGTGCAGACCACCTGTTAATTTATCTCTCTCTCTCCCCCCCCCTTTTTTTTTTACAACCAATCCGTCAGTTTTTTACTTTTGTATCATTCAATACCTTGTCCTGCCCCCAACACTGTACACACAGCATCCATCAACATACNGTCAGTTTTTTACTTTTGTATCATTCAATACCTTGTCCTGCCCCCAACACTGTACACACAGCATCCATCAACATACACCAGACATATTTGTGGGACAGACTGCGTGATGCGCATGAACTATTTTTTGTAGGTGTCCCAGCCATCGGTAGAAGAAGATGGGCCCAATATAGTTCCAAGTATGCATCCATTTCCATCCTGTGGCAAGATTTGAGGGTGGGAATATTACAGATGCAGTGTTGAAAGCAAAATGTATTTTTGAGTACATGGTGTTCTAGAATTCAATAGCAATAGCCCTGATGTTAATGTGTATTTGTTTCTTTGTTCGCAAGTTCAGTACATAATTTTCGAGTTGGTTATAGTATGAATAGTTGCGGGCTGGTAAAGCTTAAATTAATTAAAGAAAGATGTGTAACACGAATGTGGATTAACTTGCACTGCACACTAAATGACTCTCAGTACTAATACTCACCAGAAAAGATGAACAATGTTGGAGTATTTTAGAGTAAAATAAAGGAAAATAACTTTACAAGTAAAGTGTAAATACACTGCCTGACAAAAATAGTGCACGTAGAAGGATGCTTCACATGGTATTGAAACTGTATAGAGGTAGTGATACAGGTGAGTAATACACATCGCATAAAGAAGCAGGACGATTGACTGGATCTGGTCATCCATAGTACCTTGCCCCTCCTCGTGCTGCAACATGGTCTGCAATTGAGTCCAGCAAATGCTGGTTGTTGTCCTGAGACATACAGGCCCACAATTGCTGGATGGTATGTTCTAAATCCGGATACTTTGGTATGGTAGCAGCTAGCATTTCAACTGGTCCCACAAATACACCTTCGGGGACATGTCAGGGGAGTGGGCAGGCCATGCTAGTGTTTGGACATGATGGAACCAGTCCTGGACGACTTGTGCATGTGCGGTCGGGCATTATCCTCTTATTAGACTATCGCACCTTAACTACAGGCAAGAAACAGGAGCAGATAGGGGAATAGGATCTCGTCCACATACCACTGGGCTGTTGCATGTCCCACGTAACCTGACGAGATTGGATCAGGTATCGTAGGCTAGGCCCTAGACCATAATCCTTGTNGGCTGTTGCATGTCCCACGTAACCTGACGAGATTGGATCAGGTATCGTAGGCTAGGCCCTAGACCATAATCCTTGTGGGGATTATGGCATTCATTAGGGGCACCTCTCATCCAGGTATGATGATCTGTCCCCATAATGAAATGGTGCNCTTGTGGGGATTATGGCATTCATTAGGGGCACCTCTCATCCAGGTATGATGATCTGTCCCCATAATGAAATGGTGCTCATAATGAAGCACCACATATATCCAGTCTGTGGTGGTCCACGCTGCTCTGGCCTGGCTCCACTGCAAATGGAGCTGCTACTGTTGCAGTTAATGACTGCCCATGTAATGGGTGCAGATTCACCTAAGCAGAGCATTGATATGGTTCGTGGGTAGACAGGAGCTCCAACATTAACCAGTTTCGTGAACAAGGTCGCTATAGGATACCTCCACACCTGGCACACTATCCGTCAATTCTCTTGACTGGTCATCGACCTTGTCTGTCCTGATCTAGTCCACTCTGTGTGGGTGCTACTAATTCCGACAGCATCAGGCAGAATGGTCCAAACGATCCACATGGTGGGCTGTACAGCGACACGACCATCCTGTTTTTTTTCAGCCCGGTTATCAGTCGTATCTCGTAATCTATCAATAACGTAAAGTGACATCTGGTATGTTCCTGGTATTGTTCTTCATTCTGTACACTTGCTTGGTATCGACTGATGTTTCTCATGTTAATGTGACTTCGACTACACACCAACGTCCAAGACCAATGGTCACTGGTTGGTACTCCCCACACAGCAAAAATTGTTTAAATTATATCCATCAGACACCTGCACTGGATATTTTGTATATCGCTAAGGTATCCAGCAAATATAAAATGGATGCCCCATCTACCTCCAGATATCCGTTTGATATCCAGGATATGGATATCTCTGACAAATTAGTACAACTGCCTAATGAATATTCTGCCGGATAACCATATCCAAGGCAAATATGTAAAGGATATCCAGCATATCACCATATATGTTGCAAATATGGGTTATCCACAGGTATTATGAAAAACCTACAAATATCCATAACATATGCAGATTTATTTAAACATTTATATCCATATAATATTAATTACTACACAGACTGCATGCATTCTATATGGTGTATGGTCTACTAGATAATGGTGTGATCATTGGACATTCGCAAATATTTCTTTAGGCATTTTTCCGTTCGGAAAATCAACCTATGTAAAATGGTAATCCAGTATATACCTGCGAGGATTCACAGAACCAAGGATTGCCTGTAGTAATATAATTTAATTGTAGTAACCCACTGTATATCCATTAGATATTGCTTTATATTTTGTATATGTACATTAAATAGTCGTTAATAATGTTAGCCTGCTCGATACATTCACTGCAAATTCATTATCCACTCAATAACCATATTATATTATATTATATTTGTGGTGGGAGTGGATATCTATCTATGTGCAAATTTTATTTGCTTTTGAGAATTTGTACAAATTGTTATAAAATTGCGGAATGTTAATTTTACAGTGCTATACTATCAAGTTAATACCAATTATCTGGTATTTATTTTTACTTTCATTCTGTGTATTGAGACTGTGTGATTCTCATAAGCATCGCAAATCAAAATTATAATTTTTAACCTTTAAATGGTGTCCATGACAAATAGTTATATTATTTCCAATACATTTTGAAAGAGGTGAAAGCCAGATTTTTTAACTCCACAAAGAATTTCCTAGGGCACGGATATTCCATCATTTTACTAATATAATGTGGGATGTCTACACTGAAAATTTGGGACATTAGTAGGGTATTCACATTTTCGGATGGGGGGTGGAGGGTAGCTGAGCGGTTAAGCCTGCTCGCCTCCCTACAATGCGAACCAGTTTCAATCCCCGGCTGGGTCACTCGTGGATTTTCATGTGTGAAACATACCGGACGATGCTGCTGGTTGGCGGGTCATCTCGAGGATCTCTCATTTCCTCCGCATTTTCATTCACTGGTCCAAATCTCTTCAATCACTCACTCACTCACATTTACGGGAAATAAAACAGCTGATATCGTCGTTAAAATTTCACCATTTTGTCAAAAAAAAATTTTAATTTAAATGATTTGTACGGCAAAAAAATTCATTATATATTAATAGAATGTGAATCTGTAGTTTTTGTAACTATTTCATTCAAACTAAATAGTAATTGTTATTCATTCATTTTAACCAGTTCATATTTAAGTGAAAATATTGAAAAATATTTTCATGTTATGGAGATTGAAGAAGTTAGTGATGAAATTTGGGTTGCTCTTAACATCGATGTCTTCAGAACGGGTGAGGGTGAAGTGAGGTGAGTAAGATGCAGCACAAGAAAGAAGGGGTGGGGGAAACGGGAGGTCCCCGAGAAAACTTGCAGACCAGTGGCATCGTCCGGCACAATTCCCATTTGTGAAAATCTGGAGTGTACCTGCCGAGAATTGAACCTAGTTATCCTTGGCGGGTGGCCCTGTAGACCTAAATTTCCCACATGCTCTGCAAGGCACCACATAATCATGTTTTGTCTTTAAATTAGTGCTTAATTAAGAACTCTTAGGTGTCTACAGGATTAAGAAAACTTAGAATGTTTCAGTGTTTTATGTGTATGTGTTTGAAGTTATATGTTAATGAGGTCAGTTTATTAAATTACATCGCAGAGTGGAGCGAGCTGTTTGCAAGGACGCTGTTCGCCCGCGCCATCTCTGGCAGTCTGATTCAAAGGGTCTTAGGTGCTGCACGTATGTGTCGCGGGGGACTTTCTTACTTTGTTCTGAACACTTAACGTAATTTACCGAAACATTTATTTAGTTCACCAAAAGTCTTCCCCGTGTTCGCAACACCCCTCCGTCAGCTCAATTTACCGACCCCGGAGATTTAATTACTATTGTATGTTTTTGGCCATTCTTGGTCTTTTTTTTTTTTGGTTCAGTAAAGTTCGCGGGTAGGCCTTGTGAGTCAGGTCCGCTTTAATTTGCATTGTATACATGTAATTGTGTAGACTATTCTGCAATACAATTTACTTGAGTTAAACGAAGCTGGTGAGTTCTCATTTTGTGTTGTATTTCGGGTCCTGGACCTGCCCAGGAAGTCATTGATCCCTCAAGGAGGCATCCTTCATTTATAAGCTAATACGTGCTGGGGAGTCTGAATACCCCGGCTATATATTATATTTTCCTGTAAATTTGTACCGTGTGTGTAAGGGGATACAGCCACGTGGTCGTTCGGCTCACGATCCTGAGAACTGCGACTTCATGCTCGTGCAGTGAGCTGGTGCCCATTCTATTCGAAATAGGAATATTGTGTAATATTCTGACTTTTCTTAACACAGTTGCCGGACGACGTCCGCANGCCCATTCTATTCGAAATAGGAATATTGTGTAATATTCTGACTTTTCTTAACACAGTTGCCGGACGACGTCCGCATAACTATCCCTGACCGCTCAGGTAACGTTAAATGGCTTGCCCAACTAGGTGNCGACGTCCGCATAACTATCCCTGACCGCTCAGGTAACGTTAAATGGCTTGCCCAACTAGGTGTGGCAAAATTAAAGCGTAACAAACACGTGTGCAAATCCAGAGATGAAAGGACAATCGGACTTAAAATTCTCCATTTNCGTAACAAACACGTGTGCAAATCCAGAGATGAAAGGACAATCGGACTTAAAATTCTCCATTTGTGCTGCTTGATTATACACATAATGACACTCGGAAAACTATATAGAACACTTCAAAGACCCTAGTGTTACTACTCTACACCTAATTAAATATGCATGTAGCGTGCATTTATTCTGCGATTACCTAGTCCCCTACGGGCGAACTTCACGATCATATTTGTCCGTGGGTGACAAATTCTAATGCAATTTAATACACATTCTAACACTTGATTCCAATCCTAATTGCACATATCTCTCTAGGGACTCCACAAACACTCGGTTGGAACATTTGGTATCGGGTAATGACCAGTTTCCAAGTAAACGATACGAACACGCATCGGGACGCACAACGTGCGTGTTCTGCGGGCCGCACTGGTGCAGAGACTGTGGGCCAATGACGTAATGAAAGTGGCCGTGCCAGACCACACAGGAGTGGTCCATGTAAAAATATTTGTACTTAGTTTGGATATTTATATATATNGTGGCCGTGCCAGACCACACAGGAGTGGTCCATGTAAAAATATTTGTACTTAGTTTGGATATTTATATATATATATCCAGGATATCATGCTAAACTAATGGTTATCAGAAAATATTACTTTCTGCATATCTTTGCAGGANTATATATATCCAGGATATCATGCTAAACTAATGGTTATCAGAAAATATTACTTTCTGCATATCTTTGCAGGACATTCTAACCACATCCATAAGATAATATGCTATAGACCTGGATGTATTGTAGACAAATTTGATATCTACTGGATAGCATTAAGACACTAGCGACAATTGAGTTTTACAGTAATACACTAATAATAAATGCCGATAAGAGAATTTATTTATATGAAAACAGAATTATAAAATTATACTATCTTGGCCTAGGTTTTTAACTGATTACTGCAACACAAAAGAAAGGAAATATGTTCTACCCGACAGGCAAGAAGTAGGGTATTTATTATTGTTTTTGGAGTGCATCTGTGCAACTATAGCGTAGTTACCACATTTCCGCTTTTCAGCGTCGATGTNTATTTATTATTGTTTTTGGAGTGCATCTGTGCAACTATAGCGTAGTTACCACATTTCCGCTTTTCAGCGTCGATGTATGAAAATCAAAATGTGAGTTTCATGAAGTTGTAGCTTCAGAAATAAGTGTATCTAGGTACTACTTTTTGCGCTTGGCTGAGGGATCTTAATCGATCACCAAAATTAAGCAACGTTCCCAGCGGCACACATTTGGATGGGTAACCGTTTAGTGGCATAACATCTGAGCGCTTCCAGGAATTATGTCTTGCTGTTATTCTACAGGACCTGTACAATTTACAGGGATAAAAAGTATCCTATGTCCTATTCCAGGATACTAAAGTACCTACATACAACATTTCATCAAAATTCGTTCAGCCGTTATGGAGCTGAGTGGTAACGAACTCACACACAGGCTTTCACATTTATAATATTAGTAGGATTTTGTGCTGTGTGGATCGCAATGCCACCGATAGGTGTGATGTCACATGAAAACGCACCAACATGGGATCATGTGCATACCAGGCCGTATGTTTTTACTTTGCTTCTTATTTGTTACATAATTTATTTGTTGTGCAGTATGTTAGTTGTCCGGCAGTGTAACAATTTTAATATTCCCAATCGCGGTTTCGAAGGTCCACGCGCAAAATTTATACGTGCTGTCTTTCTTGTGTGCTAGTGTTATTGCGGAATTGAACTCGCTGTTTGTTGTCTCAGTGACACGGTCACTTTACCTCTATGGATCTGTTGTTTAACGATTTTGGCCTCGTGCGGTAAACAACTGTGTTGTGTGGTGTAGATAGGCTTCTCTTGCACTAAGGTTATTGCGTGCTCGGCTACTGCGCCGTGCGCAGCAAACACACCCCGTCGTTCATCGAGGAGTCGCTGGAAAGCTGCCTAGTGTACCTGCGGAATGTTATTGGTGAACTCTGCCAATGAAATNGTCGTCCATCGAGGAGTCGCTGGAAAGCTGCCTAGTGTACCTGCGGAATGTTATTGGTGAACTCTGCCAATGAAATATCTGGTAGTGCATCAGTTGGTCATCAGTCAATATTAAACAGTGCGTCGTACTTTAATGCCTAAATGGATACGACGANTCTGGTAGTGCATCAGTTGGTCATCAGTCAATATTAAACAGTGCGTCGTACTTTAATGCCTAAATGGATACGACGAACCGCGGGTTCTACAAAGGTGTTTTGTTCTGTGAGCCATGGTATACGAAGGATGGCATCTTCCCTATTGTTTGTTGTGAATATTCCTGTTTGTGCTAGTTTCAAGGTCGGGGATAGGGACTGTCACTGACCCTAGTGCGGTACTGGTATGTTGTTTGTCAAGCGAATTATGTGAGCAGATGGAGTAATGTCTTTTGGGTTCACAAAACTAGGTTGTACAAAATTATGTGAAGCAGCAATGTCTATGAGTGGGTGGCAATGATGACGTTAATAAATACCGAAATGCGAATAAACCATGGATGATTGGTACTGACCCGGATTATAAAGCCTTGTTGTGGTGTCAAGTTGATAGCACTTTTTGAAACTGAGGTATCGCGAACGTCTGGCCTTACTACTACTTCCCGTTTCCTTTTTTCTTTTTTCTCCCAACATAATGTATTTTGTGCTTTGAGTTATCAGATTATGGGGGCGAAAGACCACATAGAATCGCCACGTTCCGTCTTTCGTGGGCGCAAACGTGATTGCGCTGTTGTACTTGCTGTGTGTGGGCTCGATGACGCCTTCGGCTAACNTCCGTCTTTCGTGGGCGCAAACGTGATTGCGCTGTTGTACTTGCTGTGTGTGGGCTCGATGACGCCTTCGGCTAACCTCTCCCTAATCTGTTCTTTGATTATGGTACACTGGTGGGTTTTTTAACTGCGTGGTCCTGCGAAAAGCGGGTGGTNATCTCCCTAATCTGTTCTTTGATTATGGTACACTGGTGGGTTTTTTAACTGCGTGGTCCTGCGAAAAGCGGGTGGTCGTGTTCTAATGGTATGGAGTGCTAGGCGATAGTAGTTCGCCTTAAGGTGTCAGCGTCTGCAAACACATCCCGTCTTTCCTGGAGGATTTTCTGTACCATTCCCCTGTACTCTTCTGGCACCTCGTGGTCCAGTTCGTCCAGCTGGACGCCTGGTGTGCAGCTAGTGGTCCGTGGTTCTAGTTCATAAACAGTGTGTCGTTCCTTTTGGCCAAAATGGATCCTGCGGGCCGCTGGCACTACTGTGGTGTTCCGTTCTGTGAGACAGGGTATGCCCAGTATAGCGTCTTCCCGCAGGTCCGCCGACACTAGGGCTGTAGTAGTAGTCTCTAAGTCCCTAATTCGGACAATGATGGTCACTTCTTCGGGTATCTGCCCTGTATTGTGGTGTGTGGCAAGATGTACTGTGTGCTTTGCCGGCCTTACCGCGTCCTCATTCATAAACCCTGTTATCACGAAGTTGTGTGTTGCTGTTGTGTCCCCTAGTGCTAGACACTGGATGTTATTTAGGGTCCTCGGTATCCTGATCATCCTGTGGTTGCCCCTGGTTGTCTGCTGTAGCNTGCTAGACACTGGATGTTATTTAGGGTCCTCGGTATCCTGATCATCCTGTGGTTGCCCCTGGTTGTCTGCTGTAGCGCGATTTGTTGTGGAGTGGGTCTTGGTATGGCTTTATGTTGACTTGTTTTATCCGATTGTTGATGTTTTGGCCTGTGGTGGTGAACGTTCGGCTCGCCTACCCCACTAGCTAGTTTCCCACTGNTTTATCCGATTGTTGATGTTTTGGCCTGTGGTGGTGAACGTTCGGCTCGCCTACCCCACTAGCTAGTTTCCCACTGGTGTCCTGCAATTGTTAACATTTGCTTGTTTTCTGCTTTCGAGGTTGGGGCACTCGTTGTGCCAATGGTACTGCTGACCTTGGCAATACCGGCATGGAAAAGGGGGGCCTTCCCTCCTAACTGCCATGTTTGGATGGGCTGGTATGGGGGTAACCGTCTGTCTCTTCCCTCTGTCCTGCTGTTCAGTCTGGCTCACCTCCCTCCTGAAAAGTCCAGCTGATGGTTGCGAATTCCCCCTCCACGCAATGTGATCCCGGGGTTGTGGTTGATGTGCCCTATCACTTCCCCTATGATACACTTTATCCACGTTGGCCTGGTCCAGTAAGGCAATGAACCCCATGAACTGCCCTACATCGTTATGAATTAATGGTGCCTGGGCCAACTTGAACTCGGACCTCACCGTTGAGGCTATCACCTCTAAAATGTCTGCATCCTACATCTTTGGGTAAAAATGTTTGAGGAGATTAACCTTCTGCGTGGTAAATGCTGTTAGTGTTTCACACTCCCCCTGTGGTGCTAACACGGCACAGCTTTGAGTTTGTAATGAGGTGTATGCTGAGTTGATCTGTCTTAGGAAGGCACTTTGAAATTAGACAATTGCATGCCGTAGTGGTCAATGGCCTGCCACCACGTACGTTCCACCCCAGATAACTGTCCCCCAATGCAGCTAGGCCACTCCACTTCACTGACACAGTACCTAGTTAGTCGTCCTGTGATGTCTCTCAGGAATGCCTGTGGGTCCTCCTTGGTGTGTCCAGCGAAGGTTGGCAGTAACTGGAACCGGGCTGGTGTCGTGCCCGTCTCTCTGGTGGGTCCCATCACTGCTGGGGTTGCTCTGGCCTCCCGGTGTTGCAGGGGGTCACACGAAGCCAGGTGTGGTTTGTTGCACCAATGGGTTTCCCCATGACACTGCTGCTCCCTCCATGTTGGTNGGGGTCACACGAAGCCAGGTGTGGTTTGTTGCACCAATGGGTTTCCCCATGACACTGCTGCTCCCTCCATGTTGGTTGAGTGCCCCTTGGGCTATGGTGTCAGCTGCTATGCGCACTGTCTTCGATGAGGGAGCATGGTGTAGTTGCCCGAGGTATGTGTGCCCACCGTTCACGCCCGAAATGTCCCATGGTGCTGTTGACATTGTCCTGATCAGTGGTCCGCACACACTCATCGCACCGAATCTTCCCATGGCTGTCCGTGGTCACGCGCTTGGTTCCCGTGAGGCATAGGGTGTGGTAATTCTGGTGACACTCTATGCAAGGTATTGTCCCTTCACCTATCCCTGCACATATTATTTGCTTCGCGCACCTTCGGTTACGAAAAATGTCTAATATTCTATTCTCCAAACTTTGTCCAGTTTTTCGGACTGGAAAAATGTTTCTCGTTGCTGTTCTCGTTCGCACTGGCACGCGTGGGTGTTGATGCCGAAGGTATATTTCGGAAAACCCGCGGTCGGTTACACTCTACACATAACGACGCTTGTATTCCGTTTGAAGTGTTGATAAGGGCTTTCTCTATTAATTTCCTGTTGCTTGCTTTAATATTCGTTGCGAGTCGTTGAGCATTCGCTTCTTCCTCGCACGGATAATTATTAGTCCAGAACGGGTTTGTGTTATTCGATTGCCGCACGCATTTAAGACATTGATTTTGAGATCTACCATTCGATGTCTTCCATTTCAGCTTTCCGGTATTTAATCTGCAATCGTCTATGNCAAAGTAGCGCTGAACATTATATAATCATTGTATATATTATGAATTAAATTCAAAAGATACTACTTTTTACAATGAATAACAAATTTATGTTCATGTTTTTATTGGGACATTAGTCCTTGGTTGTTACTTCTGAATATTTCATGAGAGAAGATTCAGTACATTTCACCGGACTTACGAGAAATATTTTCTCCAGTACCTTATGCTTTAGAATAGAGATGTTATATTAGTGTCATTTCTTAGTAATCATATTATTGAATATAATGCTTTGCTGATAATATTATATATCATAACTATTATTTTATAATAGGGTAATATTAGTAACACTACTCAATCAAACGAATATTTAATCGCCCTAAACTATTAAAAATAACAACTTACGTGAAACGGTGATTCAATTTCCCTTCATACATTAATGGGCGTATTAAAAAAGTTAATCACCTTATGTTATTACGAAACGAATACTTATTTGATATGATTGAGCCTATTATTTGACTATTATATTTTATTATAATACCGTGGATTCGAATAACATATTATGAATTAACTTAGTCTATATTAGGTTACCTGTAACTATTATGATTATATTAGTTACACCACTAATCTATACATAGTTACTCACGAGACGAAAATAAATGGAATCAATATTTAAGTTTGTAGCTATACAGTTAAATCAATAACGTAATACTGACACAAATTAACTTCCTTTCATACTTTATTCANATTTAAGTTTGTAGCTATACAGTTAAATCAATAACGTAATACTGACACAAATTAACTTCCTTTCATACTTTATTCAGGCTTAGGACTGACTGCGTGATTGCAGGAAATGTACTTACTTAACTTACTTTTGTATATTAATTCTGATTGATTAGTGATTACTACTATAAAACTATGATTTTAATAAAATCATTAATGCAGGCGTATTTAGAAGTTAATTTGATTGAATATACAATGATTGATGTATTTACACTATTTACAGTTCATTTACACTTTTTCTGTCATGTGTTTTTGCACTTTTATTTACATTTAATTTTACACTGTACAATAGTTTTGTTCGGTTATTTACACTTTTTATTTTTTATATCTTAAATCTATTTGGATTTAGGTTGACATTTAAATATGTCAACTGGGCAACTTTATTTGTCTTTAATTGTGTGCGGCGGTTATTGATAATAAGTCCTGTCTTGCTGTATAGCCCGACCTAACTGGTGACGGCGACCAAGTAACTAGTTTCGTTACGTTTCTTGAAAATGACGTAACGACCCACGTCTACAAACAATCACAGTTGACAGTATAATAACGCATTTATAAGAATCACTACTTGTCATTTGACTCGAAACTAGTGATTCGGCTATTTTCCGCGTAGCTAGTTATTGTAACTAGTGACGTAAAATAACGCCCACGCCTAGCATGACCCTTGCCCGAGCGGACCGGGACCGGCCCGCCGACCTCCAAGTCGAAAAGTAGGGATACTCTTTACCATTATCCGCCGCCAATAATCATTGTGCAGGCGCACCTGCATCAGAAACCTTGACAGCAGTCTCCCCCCAAGAACGCTTGCGACCACAGCCCGGCCTCCCTCCACTCCACATCACCAACTCCACATTACAGAGCATGGAATCCACACCTGCTGCCTCCCCCAGCATTCCTTAATGCATGAACAAGCTTTGAACTTCTTTCCTGTCGGGAGGGCTTTTATGGTGTCGATGACGGTTTTTCCTCCCCCCCNATGCATGAACAAGCTTTGAACTTCTTTCCTGTCGGGAGGGCTTTTATGGTGTCGATGACGGTTTTTCCTCCCCCCCTTCTTTGTTATAGATCCAGCTATTACACATTCAGGGATGCAGTCATGGCCACAAACCTGGCCATGGCTNTCCCCCCCTTCTTTGTTATAGATCCAGCTATTACACATTCAGGGATGCAGTCATGGCCACAAACCTGGCCATGGCTGTTTTATCCCTCCTTGTCGCGATGCACGCCTCCTTTCCTAAATTCCCTCTCATTTAGGCGTATTGGGCTTAGCCCTCTGACGCAACACAGTCCAGACCTACCCCCGGACAACACTTAACACTTATTAACTAGGATAGCTAGTGAAAAAAAAANACGCAACACAGTCCAGACCTACCCCCGGACAACACTTAACACTTATTAACTAGGATAGCTAGTGAAAAAAAAAAAAGATCATTGTAAATAAAAAAACACCTCTGCCACATCCGAATGTGTGCCTATAAAGCCACGCCGCNAAAAAAAAAAGATCATTGTAAATAAAAAAACACCTCTGCCACATCCGAATGTGTGCCTATAAAGCCACGCCGCCATTACTAGCAGTTTGTGATCCCTTGTTCCCCACTCACTGTACTCATGGTTTAATTGTCCTTCCTCCTTTGTAACGCCAACCTTTCTATGTAGTAAAATAACGGCTTTTTGAATCTTGGCCCCTAAGTTGGCGCGCCAATTTTGACATGGTCAAGCACTGGCTCGGTGAAATTCTCGACCCTATTTGGGGCAGCCAACTTGATGCATGGCGTTACCAGAGCTGATAATGTAGGAAATATGTGCCCGGTGCCACAGCTCTGCAGTGAGCTGATGAAATGAGGATCGTTTCGGTTGACAACCTAGGGGACTCTGGTTAACACTCCGTCACATACGGTGGCGAGGCTAAAGGCCGCATCGCACGCCTTTATTAAATTACAAATGAAACACTTACGATGCTTGTGGAGTTATTTATTCCTTGCGAATCCTTAATGAACACACACAACTAGTACAAAACACGTGGCCTTAACAGCCCCTGAACTGCGAGCGACCACATGGCTTTATAGTGTGAAACACGATTGCATTTAAAAACTCTCTGCTCTCCCCTCGGCGGTATAACAAATAAAATAAATGATCCGGTTCATGAAGTGAAGTCTATTGCAGGGAATATGAGTTCAGCTTAAGATGTGGGCATGGAGGGCCTTTGCAGAGCGAGAGACTTGTCTTGATGCGTTTAAGTGCTGAAGAGAACTGGGAGGAAGTGCGCGCCGGCTTCTGCTACCTGAGAGCAGCCGATGCCAAGGGGCGAAGCGATGAAGCACAATATACAATAAATAATGATTATGAGATGGAAGTGACATGAATTGAACTAACCTAAGACAACATAATTTTCCCTTATACAAAAACACAATAAAAATGATTATGTTAATCCTAAACGTTTCCATCGTACCAGCCACAGTATTGACAAGTGTACGATGTCAAATGTCCCTAGCTGTGGCTGTGTCGACTGTTTTTTACGATG
The DNA here is from genome assembly GCA_002778355.1 of Clitarchus hookeri. Lineage (NCBI taxonomy): Eukaryota > Metazoa > Arthropoda > Insecta > Phasmatodea > Phasmatidae > Clitarchus > Clitarchus hookeri. The sequence continues at coordinate 53,293 of NQII01005710.1, read as the reverse complement.
ACAATTATGATATTAATTACATACACTGATACAATTAATAACACTGAATAAATTCCCTTATGCAATTAATAACATTGACACAATTATGAACACTCACTCCTGCCCACAAGCGTGCCGGTGTGGTGTGTCTGGTTTAATAGCCACGACAGAGTGGGTACAAAGGAGATCGCGAACGCATGGTTCATGTCATGCTTCATGGGAACTTGACTTCCCACATTCAACTGTGCACAAAATATTGCACTAAAATTCATTTGTACGCATACAACGTTCAGATCATGCAAGCCTTGTTTCCGACTGACCATCTTCAATACTGTGCTTTTGTGACTAAGATGTAGTGTCACATTGATGACTATAATGCATATCTGCAATGTGCGCGTTTCTAAGATGAGGCAATGTTTCACACCTCCGGCTAAGTGAAAAGGTACGATGTGTGCATTTGCGTGTCCGAACAACGTTATGTCGTTATTGAACATGAGAGGGATAGCCCGAACGTCAATGTTTGGTGCGTCCTAATGCATAATTGGACCCATTGGACTCTTCGGTTTTACTGAGGCTATAATAACAGCCCATGTGTACCTAAACATGCTGGAACTGTATGCAGTACCTCATCTAGAAGAGTTTCAATCTTGGAATGTGTTCCAAGAAAATGTTGCAGCACCACACTGGGGATTAACNCAGTACCTCATCTAGAAGAGTTTCAATCTTGGAATGTGTTCCAAGAAAATGTTGCAGCACCACACTGGGGATTAACGGTTCTTGCATTTATGAATGCAACTTTTCCCAATCGTTGAATTGAACGCGATGATCCAACAGCCTGGCCACCTAAATTACCGAACTTGAAACCACTATTTTTTTTTCAGGAGGTTATGATAAAAACTAAGTATATGTAATATGTGTGCCCGATATCAGGACATTAATTTTTTTTGTATAGTGTAGAAAGTGTTGTACCCAGAATTATGTGTATGTGTAGTGTTGCCCTTCCGACTAGGAGGTACTTNTTTTGTATAGTGTAGAAAGTGTTGTACCCAGAATTATGTGTATGTGTAGTGTTGCCCTTCCGACTAGGAGGTACTTACGGACTAATCAGCAAATGATGGGTGTGTGTAACTTACATTTTGGTGAGTGAGGTTAGAGTATTGAAGGGGAGCATGCCGGTTTTTAAGTCGTTCCGTCACGTGTGATGAGGCAGTCAAGTATGGGGGAAGTGTAGGGATGATGCATGAAAGGTAGTTACTTGTAGGGGTGAAGTTCAAATTTGGGTGAGTAGGGCTAATGAGGGTAGAGTGATGGATGGTACAGTGCTACATCAGCCTTGGGCTGTGACGTCGTCACCCTGGGTCATCTTCCTCCAGGTCGACGAGGGCGGCATCTCTTCGCAGGTGCTGTGTAGTGAGCAATGGGTGGCGAGGAAATGAGGGGGGTGGAATGGGGTTGGCGAGTTGGTGAATGAGAGGATTGTCGATGTGGCGAGAGCAGGAATGAGTGAAGTTGTCGGTGAGGTTGGCGAGGGTGACGTCGAAATGAAGGAAGTGGGCGGTGGTGAGAACGAAATGGTGGATGACGGGGGTGGTAGGCGTAGAATGAGATGAAGTGAGCGGAAGAATATGTGAGTGGGTGGACGGAGTGTGTAATAAATACTTGATTACTTGGCTTGATAACACTCGTACTTTTTGTAATGTGGAAAAGAGTTAATGGACAATCTGTATATTTCTGACTTGTTATAAGATGTAAATGTATTAATTTTATTGTCTGTGTACAACCCTTCAATTACAGGAAATATTGCAATTTGTTGGAATTCATATTTTCCCTGTGTTTGTTGTTCGCACTAGTTTCATTGAGCGCTAGTCCAGAAGGTTTGGCAGTTCAGCTGAGGTCTAAACCCACCTGTTCAGGGTTCTATGGTAATATTGTAACGCAAGTCGCCCAAAAAAAAAAAAAAGAAAACAAATTGTGGTTAGGGTTGGTGTTCGGATTTGTGTTTTCAATTTTCCTGGGTTTTGTGAAATATGTTTAGATTTGGGTTTGATGATGATGATGATGATGATGAATGCAGTGAAAACAAAGGTATATGCAGTTTTTGGTTTTGTCATTTTACAATTTCGTTTAGTTTTTTGTGAATATAAATTGATTTTTAAGTTTTCGCGTAATTTTGCTAGGAGTAAATTTTGTTTTAGTGTGCAAATTGCCTTGTATTGTAATTGTCACTAATCGTAACCATCAAAGACACCTATGATAACTTGGGTCTTTTTGAGTGTAGGAGACGTGAACGCTACTGCTGTTGCAGCATGTAAGGCCNAAAGACACCTATGATAACTTGGGTCTTTTTGAGTGTAGGAGACGTGAACGCTACTGCTGTTGCAGCATGTAAGGCCGCACTGTGTTCGAATTCACAAGCTAAGTGCCCTCCCCCTTATCTGTCTTCGTGTCCTTCAAAAATGCACCCCTGGTNGCACTGTGTTCGAATTCACAAGCTAAGTGCCCTCCCCCTTATCTGTCTTCGTGTCCTTCAAAAATGCACCCCTGGTGTGACTTCACATTGTAGCTCTTAGTTCTAAATCGTTATCTGATGTGCAACTTTTTAAAACGGTAATCATTCTGAGTAACGGCTTTTCTGTAAAAAAAAAACCCCCTGAAAAGTGGTATATTTATACTCTACTAATTACGCAGAACACGAATATACTAGGGGCATTAACGTACGACTAATTTCGTAATATGTGCCCACCTAACCTAACAGAACTGAACCCCACAATGAGTGAATCACTATTTTACAATTTAAAACCAACCTAGCATTGTTGGGTTTTAAACTAACTTCGGAATTGAGTCTAATGTAGGATTTTAAGGTTTTAAAGTAACAGTAAAACACACCAGAAGTACATGAATCAACTCACCTAGGTAGGCGGCGGGTACAATTCCACTGTCCTCAACCCATTCAACTGTCTTGCACCTTACCTCACTCAACAAAAAAAACCATGATCTACTAAAACATCCAAGTAATACCTGCCACATAGGTGAATATTACGCACAGAAGCACTCGTTCTTGCACCCTCCATTCTTAAATCACAAGCCTTCGNCCTGCCACATAGGTGAATATTACGCACAGAAGCACTCGTTCTTGCACCCTCCATTCTTAAATCACAAGCCTTCGCACCGTCAGATTCGGACGTCACAACTCACGGCCGCAAAAACACAACCGCAGTGATTTACTTCTCAACTGCTACTAAAATTCTGGGACGATTACATCTACAGACCGTGACAATGTCGTCTACAGACCCACAGTCAATAACGTGACGGCACAATGCGCATTTGTTCACGTTACTAATGCATTACTTCACCAGAAATCATGGCGTCCGACGTAAACAAAATTTGCAAACTTCTCGTACTTTTAACTGTTTTATGTAATATATTCTACTTCCNATCATGGCGTCCGACGTAAACAAAATTTGCAAACTTCTCGTACTTTTAACTGTTTTATGTAATATATTCTACTTCCCGCCCTCCTGAATATTAACAATGTAAGCTGTGCAGAACCCATTAATGCTGCTTTTGTTGGTCTAGGACATTTCCTTCAGAAAAGCTGCTACTCTAGATAGTTACCTATTTCTCGTTTAGGGAACAAGGGTTTGTGACGTGGGAAGTGGTCAAGGGCACATTNTGCTACTCTAGATAGTTACCTATTTCTCGTTTAGGGAACAAGGGTTTGTGACGTGGGAAGTGGTCAAGGGCACATTGCACTGAATTCGAACAAAGCCCATGTGTCTCAATTGAAATTCCACATTACATTTGGGACGATGCACTCGTTTTGGTAAACAAATTCAGTATACGGTGGATACACACAAGTTGTTAACAGCACAATTACAATAATAGCTAGGAATTTCTCTGTGCCTTGTTTAAAACTTATACACCCATTTTTACAGCTGAAATGATTTTACCGTTAAATGGTCGTGAAGTCCAATAAACAGGTTTTATAGCCAAATTAAAAGTGATACCTTAAAAATACTTAACCTATCTAATGCCTGAGAGCACAAGAGAGCGCAGCAAGTGCACAACTTCGTGCTTTTGCTCATTACATTTTTCCCTACAAATTGAAATGATCAGAGAGCGCGATCTGATTGATTTGATTTACGAGAGCGAGGGAGCACACTGTGCCATTTGAGACCTGATCTAAGCCCCATAAAAACCCCAAATATAACCTTGATCAGGCTATGGGTGTAGATCATGTCAACAGAAGTACAAGTGGCGATATGTGAATGCTAGTGTGCCGCAGGGCTCTTTACCCCGTACCTCTATTAACCAAATACAAGCACCACCTTTCTGGTTACGACTTGCAAACATGTCAGTTTTTACAAACGTACTGGTCATTGCGATTGATATAAACTTTGATATCCAATCTGTACACCAATGGTCATNATGTCAGTTTTTACAAACGTACTGGTCATTGCGATTGATATAAACTTTGATATCCAATCTGTACACCAATGGTCATCCCACAATTATTCAAAATTGAAACCAAGCCAAATCACAATGTCTTATCATTAGGATGCAAAATATGATCACTTATGTAAACAGGTAAAAGATTTGTGTGTTATCATAAATACTGACTTGTTTTGGTCTGCACATNGATCACTTATGTAAACAGGTAAAAGATTTGTGTGTTATCATAAATACTGACTTGTTTTGGTCTGCACATGTTGCTAGTATATGCACGCTATTTGCGGTCACAGAAATTTTCTTCTAATGCAAGCGAAAATTTAGCTGGTTCAGTCACTTGTTTTTCCCAGTTTTAGACCATTGTGACAGAAAATCGACCCACAATGTGATGTCCAAATTACAGAGGATACCGAACGTGTGTTTATGAACAANGACCATTGTGACAGAAAATCGACCCACAATGTGATGTCCAAATTACAGAGGATACCGAACGTGTGTTTATGAACAATTGTTAATGTAAAAACTTGCAGTCATTTATATCAGTTTACCACAATCGGCTCAAGTGGCTGTAATTTGTCTACAGAATTTTTAGTAAACTTGGCTCAAACTACCTGAGTGACGGACTAATGCCACTGTACAATATAGGATAGGCTGTTCACGGTAAACTGAGCACTTTTGAAAGCCCTGCTTAAAATATATTTGCACACATATTGTGTATTCTGCTACCACATGTAAAATTAACATTGGCATGGGTCTGATCACTTTATTCTGTTGTCGATCAAGTGAAAGTGTGAAATTATTAGAAAAGTANAAATTAACATTGGCATGGGTCTGATCACTTTATTCTGTTGTCGATCAAGTGAAAGTGTGAAATTATTAGAAAAGTAAAATAAATATTTTACAATTTACTACACTTATATGCATTAAAAAAAATTAAAAACAAGATAAATCATTNAGAAAAGTAAAATAAATATTTTACAATTTACTACACTTATATGCATTAAAAAAAATTAAAAACAAGATAAATCATTTCGGTATGAAAAAAATTGTACCTAATACTTTCAATTCAACGTCAAGACATGGGACTACTTTCCCCTCTATCATTACCAACTTTATTGTATGCATGACAGTCAGCATGCCCGTTAAAATGTATGCAAGTAGGAGCAGTGACATTTTTCAGAGGTTGATTACGAAAGTGCTCATTTAACAGTGAATAGCCTTTTTAAATGTGTTATCATGAGATGTACTGTAAGTGGTGTAACTGAGCTGTAAACTTTGTCCTTTTTGAGAGGTGTTAATAAATGGAACCCTAAGGTGTGTGTTTATTATACATGTCATTATGAGGCAGAACATGCATGGGAATTTCTAATCANAATAAATGGAACCCTAAGGTGTGTGTTTATTATACATGTCATTATGAGGCAGAACATGCATGGGAATTTCTAATCACCTTCTTTATTATACAGTGCATTCGTAAATTAATTTGAAAAAAAATGTGTCGGAACTGCATGTTATTTATGTATTTTTAAAATTTTAGAAAATCTCGGTGCTGGTGCAGAAGATTTGGAATGGTTTGAAGCAGCNCATGTTATTTATGTATTTTTAAAATTTTAGAAAATCTCGGTGCTGGTGCAGAAGATTTGGAATGGTTTGAAGCAGCGGAGGTACTCTTGACCGAGCAGGTAAAAGCGGTGAGTGGAAAGCCTGTGAAGAAAGTGAACACCGTAGTTTATGGACGTCTCCAGTTGGCTTACGTTTCTACAGGTGATGCTATTACAGGTTTGGCAGACTTACCTGGCGAGCAGCCCATAGCAGAGGCAGAGTTGCTGCATTCTGACTTGTTGCCGGCNTTACAGGTTTGGCAGACTTACCTGGCGAGCAGCCCATAGCAGAGGCAGAGTTGCTGCATTCTGACTTGTTGCCGGCCAGATACGAAGGTATGCGCACGAACGAGAACGTATTCATTCAGTTACTAAGGAAGAATTGTTACATACCGTTCACAATTAATTAAGCACTTTTGCAATCAACCTTTGAAGAACGTCGCTTGGGAGTAAAATTGGTAGTGACTGACNGTTCACAATTAATTAAGCACTTTTGCAATCAACCTTTGAAGAACGTCGCTTGGGAGTAAAATTGGTAGTGACTGACGGAAAGTGATTCCATGTCTTTAACGATGAATTAAAAGTGTTAGGTAAATTTTTGTGGCTACTGCAATAATTTTTGTTTGCGTTCAATTTTTTTTTAATACTTATAAATGTAAGAATTAGAAAATTTGTAAAATATTTACTTGTCTAATAATTTCATGTTTTAACGTGAACAATGCATTAATAAAGTGATCAGACCAATAGCAATGTTAATTTTACATACAGTGTAAAAATACATAGTATGTGGACCAGTAGATCTTAAGCAAGGCTTTCAATAGTTATCAGTTTACCATGAACTGCTTGCTTAACACTTGTATTTTGTATTTGTGTTGGAGCAGGTGGACTGAAAATCTGGGAGTGTACACACGACCTTGCCAACTTCCTCACGTGTTGTCCAAAATTTAGCCCGAGTGGAAAGAAAGTCCTGGACCTAGGCTGTGGAGCTGGTTTGCTGGGGCTATTAGCCCTTTTACAAGGAGCTTCTGATGTGCATTTCCAGGACTACGTACGTAACAAGCCATGCTTTTTTGTTATCATTGAAAGCCATCAGTTTTAGTTCTCTTTTGTGCTGTAGAAATTTTGCGATTGGGATTAACAGCAACTTTTTTTTNCATTGAAAGCCATCAGTTTTAGTTCTCTTTTGTGCTGTAGAAATTTTGCGATTGGGATTAACAGCAACTTTTTTTTGATGACGTGATACAGTTACATTTGCTGTAAAGTTACTGCACAGTGACAATGTCTCTATTTAATTATTTTGTTGCTATTGTCACTGCCCTGGTATGGTGAACAGGAGTATGTTGTTCATACTCTGCAAAATGAGGTACTTTTTCATACAGAGGTTGTATAACCACAATAAAAATGTTAGTAGTGGTAACTTTGCCTTGTTATCCAAAAGCATTTACACAATAACTTGAGTAATTTAATTAATTGCATACATAAGTTAATTTTATTCTGTAATTTGTTTAGTTTCTCTTATGACTATTGTTATATTGTTAAATGTATCAGCAAACTTACTAAGAAATATTTAATGAAAAATGCTCCATGCATCATCACTTTACCGTCCCCCTCCCTCCTTGCTAATAGCACATCCCTTGTCAGGTCAAAATGATTTCCAATATATACACTGTTAGGTCAGTGATATCCCCTGGTCATGATTAAGCAATTCCTCCTCCTCTGCCCTGCTGCTATGTGTCTCCCCCTCCTCCTACTTCTCTNTATCCCCTGGTCATGATTAAGCAATTCCTCCTCCTCTGCCCTGCTGCTATGTGTCTCCCCCTCCTCCTACTTCTCTCCCCCTCATCCTACTTCTCTTCCCCTCCATTCAGAGAATACAGTGACATATTGCATCTCTTGAGTGCTCACATCTGTTCCTCTNATCCTACTTCTCTTCCCCTCCATTCAGAGAATACAGTGACATATTGCATCTCTTGAGTGCTCACATCTGTTCCTCTTAGCCCATCCACTTACGGTGGCATTGGCCCACAAAATGCAGCGAATAACTTACTGCTACAGATTATGCATTGCAGAAATTTCGCTGGAATATTTCTGAAATTTCATATATGTATGTAATCTCAACATCATGCAATTTCCATTTTCTTCTTTTACTTTATAATTCATTAAAGTGTTTTAGCATTCCTTGTTACTTAAAGTTAGAAATGTGCTCCAATTGTGTAAGAGTTCTTAAAACAGTTAAAATTTTGTCGTTATTTTGATAACATTCGGCAGTTATGAGATATGTACTTAAGTTATCAGTTGGTCAATGAGTCTGTTAGGCGTCACAAATAGTGTAAAAATTTTGTAGTAATGAAATATTTTTGATGGCAACAGAACAGAAGCACATATCTTTCTGTGTTTGTTGTATCGACAACTTATTTTCACATATTCAGTGATATGTAGAATGTTTCAGTGCTGAGGAACGTGACCATGCGANCAACTTATTTTCACATATTCAGTGATATGTAGAATGTTTCAGTGCTGAGGAACGTGACCATGCGAAATGTTTTGCTGAATTCGACGGAGAACACGGTAACACGGTGCCGATACTTTGCTGGCGACTGGCAGTCGTACATGCAGCTCACGGATGACGAGTTCGAAAGTGAAGAGGCAAAGTTTGATTACATCTTGTCGTCTGAAACAATTTACAATCCCAGTAATCACACCAAGCTGTACTCTGTTTTTAGAAAAAGACTTAAAAGAACAGGAATAGTGTATCCTTTACCATACGGAACTTAAGTTTATGCATAGGCCAGAGTGTGTTTGTGTAAGAATGAGTCATTTTTTCAGGAACCCTTATATTTACTGTAGCTAGCGATGACTTCTTTTGCTTACATTCAGAGTGTATTGGGAAGAGAGTTTGTGAGAGGACATTGTTTGGTACATTTTTTGCTATGTTGATATCTTATCCTTACTATAGTAGTACTGCATGGTAAAAATGTGATCTAAAACCACTACTAACCGTACTTCAAACTCTCTGGAATAAAATTTCACTGTATCCAACTCATGAACAGCTAACACACTCATCACCAGGTAATTGCCTGGGTTTCCACTGCACCTGGGGTGTCACATCTGTGAGCGGCAGGAAGGTTTGATGGGGACATCTGATATTTCTTAAATAGCAGTGACAGAGTACAGTACCATCTGGCTTCCTGTATTTAAGTTTTGGAGCATGCTACCAAGCCAGTTTCGAAAATTTTCTTACGAGGGGGGTGGGGGAGGTAGAAATTGTGGTTGGCATAGTTGTTAGAGCGCTTATATCTCACCAAGGCAAACTGGGTTCGATTCCTGGCAGGGTCACTCCCAGATTTNTGGCATAGTTGTTAGAGCGCTTATATCTCACCAAGGCAAACTGGGTTCGATTCCTGGCAGGGTCACTCCCAGATTTTCACACGTGAGAATCATGCCAGATGATACTGCTTGTTGGTGGGTTTTCTTAGGGAACTCCCATTTGNTCACACGTGAGAATCATGCCAGATGATACTGCTTGTTGGTGGGTTTTCTTAGGGAACTCCCATTTGCCATTTCCAACTTGTTTCACCGTCATTGGCTCTCAAGACCTCGTTAACGTTCACACAAATCTCTCCACTCATTTTTNCCATTTCCAACTTGTTTCACCGTCATTGGCTCTCAAGACCTCGTTAACGTTCACACAAATCTCTCCACTCATTTTTTTCTTTTCTTCCACCATTTTTGCCTTTACTCCATCCCTGTCTTTTCCTATTTCTGGTGACTTTTTGTTCACCATCTTTACCACCTTATCCTTGAACTTTGTACGTATCTCATATTCATTATTTTTGTAAGCAGTCACACTTTGTATATGCATTTGTCATTTGTAAACCCACAAACATAAAAAGAAAAATGTTATGCTATTAATTATTACTTAAATTTATACTGTGCTGTGTATATTAGTTTTCATATTACTTTACATAACCTTAACAAACGAGTAGCTTCCTTGCTGCCAAGACGTACTACTTTGGAGTGGGTGGTAGCATCAGACAGTTTGAAAAACTAGTGGAAGAAGATGGGGTGTTTGAGAGCTCAGTTTGTTGGAAGTGTTCGGAAGGTAAGAGGAAGATAACGTTTATTGTTAAATGTGTGTTTAAATTCAGAGATGGTTACAGTTGCAGGCTCATTGAGTGCAGATGTTTAATTGAATTTGAATACATATTTATAAATTTCCTGATTACAGGTTGAATTTTTCAAATGAGTCATATTTTCCACCAGTGTAGTTTTCATTTTCGTACTAACTTCCCTTTTTTTTATCTTCGGAGCCACAATGGTGCAGCGGCCTGGGCACTTGCCTCCCATCAAAGCGAACCAGGTTTGAGTCCCAGCGAGGTCACTCCCAGATTTTTGAGCATGGGATTCGCAGCGCCGCTGGTCAGCGGGTTTTCTGGGATATTGCCCATTTCCCCTACTCTTGCATTTTAGCGCTGCTCCATACCCACCTCGCGTCGCACTCCGATGTTAATAGCCACCCACACCTCTCCACTCCACTCATTTTTTTCTTTCTCTCATATTTTATTTCTCACGTCTACTTAATTAATTTTTTTTTTCATACGTATAGTGTATTCAGATAGTTTTTAAAATTTTTTGGCTCTTTTAAACTCTCCAAATACTGGTTGACCACTGGCAGTATGCAGTGTTATATTTTAATGATTTCTATGATTTCATTGAAATTTCACACTTAAATTTATGAAATCCTACTACTTTAAAGCCTTTAATTAGAGAGGGTGAAAAATCATAAAAANTGAAATTTCACACTTAAATTTATGAAATCCTACTACTTTAAAGCCTTTAATTAGAGAGGGTGAAAAATCATAAAAACGATGTTCCCGGGAAAGAATGCGCATGCAATAAATGGGAATTTGTACTTTTAGGGTAAAAGATCGCTTAACACACGAAAAAGTCTCAAATTTAATTCACAGCGTAAAAACAACAGACAGCACCATATTGCAGAAACTTATCACTTCATCCATACAATAAATTGCAGGCAACACTGCTATTGCCAGTGCCAACAAAGTCTATAAACAATACGAGACAAAGAATATATGGCCGTGGCATATTTTCTCAGTGGAATAATCAAATTAGAATGTGCGTTACTATGGTTCGATATATGTCAATCGTCGACTGTTTGTAGTGCAATCTGCTACACATACAGTGTGGTACACTTAGCTATCCTAATCGTCTTTATTTTGTTTTCACGCTGTGTTTATCAACATATACGCATATTTTAGACAAAGTGTTTGTATTTTAACGGCTACAGTAACNTCATCCATACAATAAATTGCAGGCAACACTGCTATTGCCAGTGCCAACAAAGTCTATAAACAATACGAGACAAAGAATATATGGCCGTGGCATATTTTCTCAGTGGAATAATCAAATTAGAATGTGCGTTACTATGGTTCGATATATGTCAATCGTCGACTGTTTGTAGTGCAATCTGCTACACATACAGTGTGGTACACTTAGCTATCCTAATCGTCTTTATTTTGTTTTCACGCTGTGTTTATCAACATATACGCATATTTTAGACAAAGTGTTTGTATTTTAACGGCTACAGTAACCGTTTCCATTGTGTTTACGTGAAAATTGGATGGACCAAGTCCATTTCGGTACATTCGCGGGCAACGGAGTATAAGTCCTATTATTTTTATGTATGCGATACGAATATTTTGATGTGCAAACTGTTCAACCTTCGCATTAACTGGGAAAAATGGATACATCGGAGAAACACGTAAAAACATCCGGTCCCATTGACAAAANGTTCAACCTTCGCATTAACTGGGAAAAATGGATACATCGGAGAAACACGTAAAAACATCCGGTCCCATTGACAAAATATATAAAATTAGTAATAAATGCTATATAAATGCTACAAGTAAACATTTAAAAGCTATAAATGTCATGCTAAAATGCTATTTTTCATCCTCTCTACCTATAATATATATACATATTTTTTTGTTGCAGGTGTTAAACGGGAGATACTGAAGATTACATTCAAAACTGATATGTAATTTGTTGTGGCATGAACATGCTGTTTGTAGTCAGTGTTTGTATTTGTTCCTTAAATACATGTACATATTTTTTATTGTAATAAATTTTATACAATGTTTTATTTCATTTATTTATATATTTACAGGGCTCTCCAGTTAAATTCTTAACCTCAGTGTCTTGACTCTCACATGGTGACACTCGACTAGGCAAAGCCGAATGGTAGGTTTCGGGGAATAACAGGTGAAAGAATACGTGTTGACTCACTCTATTTCCTGTGTCCAACAATGTTTTCATACTTTGTACAGTGAAAACTGAAAAGGATAGCTATTCATTACTTCTATTCTTGTTGTTTAAATGATAGCCTCTTTAAACACAATTATATTTTGAATGTGAACTTGTAACATTTCACTTAAATCTAGAAGGCCGTAATTCTGTACACTAATTTTATTTCACTTGTTTGTTTTCTTCAAAAAATTAAACAACTAATTCTTTTATCTTCTTAAAAACAAATTTTATTACTTATTACTTGTTTTTCATTCACGATAATAATAATCACAACATTTTGCAGCAATTAACTTAAATATTCACCTATATCTTATTCAATCATTAATTATATAATTAAAACTTCTTTTACCACCCTCGCTCTTCCNAACTTAAATATTCACCTATATCTTATTCAATCATTAATTATATAATTAAAACTTCTTTTACCACCCTCGCTCTTCCTTGACTGCTTGTACAATTTCTGTTAAAGAAAATTACATTCATTTTTACTTCAGCCTTACTTCTGTTGTTACCTTCTNTTGACTGCTTGTACAATTTCTGTTAAAGAAAATTACATTCATTTTTACTTCAGCCTTACTTCTGTTGTTACCTTCTTTCTGATTGGCTGTTGTCTGACCACGCCACATCTCTCCTCCAACCATCAATGGCGATACAAGAGCCAACCAGGATAATTTTCTTTCGTTCATGTGCTCTATAACAATAAATGCTTACTACTCTATAGGGAATAAATGAACAATACGTTATACCCTCTAATAGCAAATTAAATATAACCTTTAAATAATCTGTATGTCAGCAAACTAGTAAGAACTAAAAATTTCGCTGCACTTCGTTTAAATCAGATAGTAAAGCTTAATTTGGAAACTTATATTAAATGCATTGTCAACATAACCAAATGATCTGTAACAATATATAAATATANAAAGCTTAATTTGGAAACTTATATTAAATGCATTGTCAACATAACCAAATGATCTGTAACAATATATAAATATAATACCTGGAAAACCGCAGTGTTACATATACTGTTAAAGTGAACTATAAGTCTGATGTGCAGTGGCAGTTAAGTTAAATGTGCTGCCTGTGAATTATATGGTTTGCTCGTGTGTCCATTTCTGATGTTACCGTTTTTGTACCATGCTGGGAATTGTAGGAGTGGGTATTCTAATCCCAGTAAGTGGTAGACATGACAATTTTGTAGGGAATTTGTTTGTGTGCTCTTGCCTTTGCCATCTTCACGTTCCCCCAATATACAATATGGTACTATTTTTATGACATGCTGGCTATCCAAAAGCACAGTCCCTCAGTTGGGGGCTGCAAATTAATGTTATTAGTGCCGTTGCCATCCATTGTGAGCTTACATCAGGCAAGAAAGAGCATGTGGGTATTCAGAGGAACAATGCTTTTAATGAGGTGCATTAAAGCTATTTCTATTTGGGTATGATAGCTGGGAAAAATTTGTGTTTGAAAATGCAGTTCCCGATGATTTCGAAGANTAAAGCTATTTCTATTTGGGTATGATAGCTGGGAAAAATTTGTGTTTGAAAATGCAGTTCCCGATGATTTCGAAGAAAGCTCTCTTATTTAAATCTATGGCCGGCTCAGTGGTTTCTCACCAGTTTCCCAGTGGAAAGGTCTTTAATTCAATACCAGGCTGCAAAATGTGCAGATTACAGTATGTAATGATACTAGTGTTGTATGGGGTTTTTCTTGGTACAGTTGCATTTCCTCCCACCAGCAACCACGACTCAAAAATTTCAGTAACCAAGTGGTTGGGAACACACTGTAATCAGGATGTCTCTTTTAGCCTCTGCACATAACTGTACATTGAAATTCCAAAATTTGACATTTTATCATTTTATCTCCTCTCTGTCCCGCATCATCCAACCTCGTCGTTCTCCAGGCTGGTTGGGAATGGCAGGCCTTGGGTATGCCGGCCAGCTCGCTTTATGCCAATCTCCTTTCACATCACCTGTTGTTGACCTTGCCTCAGGCAAAAAAGAAGTGTGCAGATGTTTCTTGTTCTTGGCCAGAAAGCACCAGCTGTTAAGTCAGGAGTGGGGTTGTGGTGGTTAGACTACTTATTTCCCACGATGGCAAATCCAGTTCGAGGTCACTCGTGATTTTTTCTTGCGGGGAACACAGTGAAATATTGCAATTGGATTTTCTTGGGGTACTTCAACTGCCCCAGACATTGCACTCTGTCCAGTCATCAAGTGTCCACTGGCAGTGTTCATGAGCCCAGATGAGGTGCTTAGCTCTGTCTCATGTTGTTATTGCAATAATATGTGNAGTGTCCACTGGCAGTGTTCATGAGCCCAGATGAGGTGCTTAGCTCTGTCTCATGTTGTTATTGCAATAATATGTGGATTATGAATTGGATCTTGAATTCTATATCATGTAGGGCTGTGTTGCACAGTCCTTACACTGATTACATGAAATAAAACAATCTCCCTGAGATTGGTTGAATGTAATTGCTCCGTCGAGGCACAGGTGCTGCCCTGGTAAGAGACGTGGGTAGTGGCCCATTTGGATAATTGTGGATGTGACAGATTTNCGTCGAGGCACAGGTGCTGCCCTGGTAAGAGACGTGGGTAGTGGCCCATTTGGATAATTGTGGATGTGACAGATTTCAGGGGTCTTAGCGCTAGTGGAGAGGGTGGTGCTTCACGCTCACCGGTGTATCGGATTGGGGCATTGCTGTCTGTTGTCTGGTCGAAGACGAGAGCTGGGAGGACCTGTGCTGATAGGGAGATGTTTATCACTTGCTGAGGTGGTGGCAGAGGTGTAGGAAGACCTGGTGGCTAAGCATGCTAGGGGGGTGGGGNGAGATGTTTATCACTTGCTGAGGTGGTGGCAGAGGTGTAGGAAGACCTGGTGGCTAAGCATGCTAGGGGGGTGGGGGGAAAGTACAAAAATGCAGAATGTATGTAGGTATGCCTACATGTGTCCTGCAATGTGCAAATATNAGGGGGGTGGGGGGAAAGTACAAAAATGCAGAATGTATGTAGGTATGCCTACATGTGTCCTGCAATGTGCAAATATTAACACTGCCATGAACCTAATTCTCTTGTATGGCTTATCAGCAGGGTAAAATTGTTAGAAACATAAATATCTAAGTTTTACGCCAATTGATACTCAAATGTAAATTCATAAAACAAAAAGAAACTAATTCATTTGTTGTTGACTTTTAATAAGAGAAGAAACTATNTGTAAATTCATAAAACAAAAAGAAACTAATTCATTTGTTGTTGACTTTTAATAAGAGAAGAAACTATTTCTAATAATTCTGCGAAATTACTGTAAGGTACTAGTTAGCACTTGCATTAAAATACAGGGCAAGTCAACTTGAATGAAACAACTTCACACAGCTACAACATAACCAANCTAGTTAGCACTTGCATTAAAATACAGGGCAAGTCAACTTGAATGAAACAACTTCACACAGCTACAACATAACCAATCATGACAGAAGACCGTACATGGTGCTTATATTAAGAAAAACTGGAAGTTTTATTCCTCCNGCTACAACATAACCAATCATGACAGAAGACCGTACATGGTGCTTATATTAAGAAAAACTGGAAGTTTTATTCCTCCTCTAGGGGCGTTGTAACACTCCTCTCCATTTGTAACATAATGGTTTCTACATCTCGTGAATGTTGTGTGTGTCCATTAATACTAAATACATGATAATTGCATTAAAATCCCATTAATTGCTTTTTTCTTCTGTAATAACACATGCTTGTATTTTTATGTANAATACATGATAATTGCATTAAAATCCCATTAATTGCTTTTTTCTTCTGTAATAACACATGCTTGTATTTTTATGTAATTACTAGCTTTTACCCGTGGCTTCGCCCACGTTATAGTAACAAACTTATAGGGAGAAATAACGGTATTTGTTAGTAGACAGAGACTGATCATAAACACAGAACAGAGCACTATTTTAGGACGCTACTGTACATGATGTNTGTATTTGTTAGTAGACAGAGACTGATCATAAACACAGAACAGAGCACTATTTTAGGACGCTACTGTACATGATGTTGTAAGTCTTTCCACCTGGCGCTAAGATGTGGAGGTTTTGGGCATTGTGCACACGCGAACATGCAACATAGATCTGGCCATGAGAGAAGCACTGTTTTTCCGAGTGCACCCCTGCTACCTGTAATGTTTGCCCTTGCGCTTTGCTTATTGTAATAGCAAAATTAAGCTTGAGAGGGAATTGTAACTTTTTGAATTGGAACGGGAGGTCTGTGGGGATTATAGAGATACGGGGGATGATTACTTCCTCGCCCTTTCCTACTCCTGTCATAATAGTGGCACCAATTATGTTCCACCCAAGTTGTGGGACGCGAAGCCTCGTCCCGTTACATAATCGTGGTGCATCTGAATTTAGCATAAGCATGACCGGAATGCATAATTTTAATTGGAGCTTATGTGAGGGCACACCTTACAACTCTAGAGAATTCAGGAACTCTACAGAATATGAAGTGCTCTGTTCTGTGTCCATGACTGTAAATTGAACAATATTAGAATATTCCTAAACAACTTAATTAAAACGAAAAGCGCCTCAAAGGAAACCAAAAGCAAATGCAGTCAATTGAAACTATTTGAACGCCATCTATTTTCAATTTTTAAAACTACAATTGGTATGTCGTTTAACATAGAGTGATTAAAGGAAATTACATTTTGAGTAAATATTTGAGATATTTTCTCACGATAAAAAGTAACCAATATCACCTTTCAGCCCTCNAGGAAATTACATTTTGAGTAAATATTTGAGATATTTTCTCACGATAAAAAGTAACCAATATCACCTTTCAGCCCTCAAACTATTTCTGTGCAAGAAATTACGTCAATCTGTTGCTCGGTTGTGACGTTGCACTGTTATTCCGTTTGTGTACTTTTTCATTTTCCAATAAAAAAATTTCCGAGGGAATGAGATATTTTCTAGGGATAAAAAGTAGCATATATCACTTCCTAGCCCTCCAACTATCGCTGTGCAAAAAATCACGTCTATCCGTTGCTCCGTTGCGACGTGAAAGAAGGACAAACACACAAACAAACACAGTTTCGCATTTATAATATTAGTATAGATTACTATTGAGCAATGTTCTGTGAAAAAAGCCGGGAGCAAAAATTAAAGGAGCGGTGGAGGAATGGAAGCACTCCCTAGCAGCCTTGATCATGTGTGCTGGAAGNAGCCGGGAGCAAAAATTAAAGGAGCGGTGGAGGAATGGAAGCACTCCCTAGCAGCCTTGATCATGTGTGCTGGAAGTCCTGGTGGCTTCCTTTTTTGTACCTACTCGATATTTAACCAATAATGTTATAATTAAGAAATTTAACATAATTTTGAAAACAATATCGGATTATGAGAGCTCACAAGATGACAGTAAAAATGATGCCAAAAAAGTATTACAACTACAAAGATTACAAATTAAAAAGCTGCCTGTCATGGATTGAATACATGCAACAACTTAATAACAAGAAATCTAACAGTCTATTTGTCTGACAGTTTAATAATGTGTAATTTTGCTATAGAATGGCTGCACCTACAGAAAAAGTGTGTGAATGAGTGTGTACAAGTGTACGAAANATAATGTGTAATTTTGCTATAGAATGGCTGCACCTACAGAAAAAGTGTGTGAATGAGTGTGTACAAGTGTACGAAAAGTTAGTTTAATTCCACCAAGGGAAGATGCATGGTCCAAAGCATTTGTGAACTACTCCCGCGCCGGGCTTCGGCAACGATGAGAAACGGCGGGAACAGTGGTTCATTCTCCGCAGCTCGCTCCACTACCTCGTGTGCTGGAGCTCTCTGCAGACGCCGACGTCCTCGCGTAGGACCACCGCTGCCTACCAGACATCTTCGAGACCTTCACCAGTAACCCCCGAAGAAGTCTTCATCCCCTTTAACACTACATGCCCTTCTGGTAGTGACACCCGAGTCCCTTATGGACAACAGCATCGAGTTAGTTAGGGCCAGTTAGTATTATAGCTCCCTAGCCTCATCTGCTCTTTTCTAGTTTAGACCCAGCCCCCCCCCCCCTTCACCTGGTATTATCGCAGTCTACTTCCTTTACAGTTTCTTGTTGGTTAGGAGTTAATACGGGCCACCGAATCTATTCCTCACAGGAATAATCACGTTTTTCTACCTAACCTCCGAGTACTTTAAATCCAATATACGTCAGCCCACCAGGTAAAATCAGGAGACCGCGTCATTAAAACCCATTTTCCGAACCTAGAGTATGACTGCGGGCTCCCTTAACCGGATGGACGTACGTCTCAAACAAACACATTAGACGGACACCCATACTGTGGAGCAGGTACGACAAAGTACCTGGTGCACACTTACAGTAGAGCCACTACCACTGGGAACTCAATCCACAAGGCGGATTCTCAGCAAGCCCAGCCAATTCACTCCAACCACTGCGCTGTTTTTGTCGCCGGAAGGAGTGATAAGACTGGTTCTGGAGGTCTGTCCCACTTTGGTCCACACCCACGTCGCTGTCAGACTCCCAGGGTAACCCACCGCTCTAACTCACCGCGCTGTTTGTCACTGGTTGAAGTAATCGGGTACGACTCTGGTTGGCTTGGCCATGACTGGCTTTACACCTAGCTAGGGATCCTCGTCACCTGCTCTTCCCTAGCGTGGCCGACTTTAGTACCTCCCTTTATGCCATACACCCATAGGAGTTGTGCAAAGTGGCGAGCTAGAAAGGCAGCTACTTCCTCCGAGTCCAACTTGAGCTGTAACCCAGAGTTAACTACCCTCTGCAGTCTAACTCTCTGGGACCGAGCTCAAGTCGCCCGACAACTGGAGAGGCCTCACATCCCAGTCCCTCCACGCTCCCTATTTCAGGCGCCCTACAAGACCACCAGCGAGCCACGTCAAGTCGTCGCCGACTTCCGCCAGGGACTCCACATGCCACTGGGTATATCAATCCCGTGGTTCCAACCCAGCAGAACCAGCAGCCCTCCGCGGTCTCCCACCAGCACCGCCAGCCGCAGCACCACCTCCACCCAAGGACTGGGCACGAGTTCCAGCCGGCACCAGCAGCAACAGCTGCTGGATCAGGAGCTACGCTCTCTCCAGGTAAACCAGTGTTGCGGAGGGCAATTAAACCCACACCAGACTTTGTGCCGTGCCGCCAAGCCACGCGCCCCAGTTAATATACCAGTCGGGGTCCGGTTGGCAAGCAGTAAAGTCGAGCCCAATAGATAGCTCGACCGTGACGTCAACGTCAGTTTCCCCGACGTCGTCAAATTTANTGCGGTACGTTATTTACCCTTAAACATGAAAATCCCATTTTCTAGCGAATTCACACGAAAAAGTCTCAAATTTAATCCACAGCGTAAAAACAACAGACAGCACCATATTGCAGAAACTTATCACTTCATCCATACAATAAATTGCAGGCAACACTGCTATTGCCAGTGCCAACAAAGTCTATAAACAATACGAGACAAAGAATATATGGCCGTGGCATATTTTCTCAGTGGAATAATCAAATTAGAATGTGCGTTACTATGGTTCGATATATGTCAATCGTCGACTGTTTGTAGCGCAAGCAGTNGTTAATATACCAGTCGGGGTCCGGTTGGCAAGCAGTAAAGTCGAGCCCAATAGATAGCTCGACCGTGACGTCAACGTCAGTTTCCCCGACGTCGTCAAATTTAAGTTGCGTGTTGCACCACGTGAACATGAAATGTAGCATAATATTATTTTCTACTTAATTAAACGGTTAGTATCTAGAGTAGTGGGCCTCGGGCCGCCCCCTACGTCACTAGGCTACCCTTTCGGACAAGTCCGGGGGGCGAACGGTAAATCACAATAAAATGAATAAACATTTAATCAGCCAACATTAATAGAAATTTTGCAAAGGAAATCAATAGACTGGGGTAATTAAACAGTTCAAGCCCACAATAAACATTCAATTAAATTGCGGTTCATCTTCTAGGTGCACTCCTCATGTGCATAGGCGCAACCCTGAAAGTGCAAATACAGTATGTCCCAGTTGTGTTCTATGAGAGTGACATGTACAATGGGTCTTTATCACAAGTTTCAATGCCGATTTTAAAATACTCAAGAATTCCGCGCCGTCAAATCTGCAAGGCCTGACCAGGCGGCTCTTTGTTCCTGAGTCATCATCGCAACGGTTTGAAGGTGATGTCGGCATTGTGCTGCTCGGGGTCGGCTGATGCACGAACGAACAAAAGTTAAAATTACGTTGGCTATTCTGAGTGCAAAACTTTTGTTCGTTCGTGTATCAGCTGATACAGGATTTTGAAACTGTAAAGGAAGTAGACTGCGATAATACCAGGTGAAGGGGAGGGGGCTGGGTCTAAACTAGAAAAGAGCAGATGAGGCTAGGGAGCTATAATACTAACTGGCCCTAACTAANAGGGGAGGGGGCTGGGTCTAAACTAGAAAAGAGCAGATGAGGCTAGGGAGCTATAATACTAACTGGCCCTAACTAACTCGATGCTGTTGTCCATAAGGGACTCGGGTGTCACTACCAGAAGGGCATGTAGTGTTAAAGGGGATGAAGACTTCTTCGGGGGTTACTGGTGAAGGTCTCGAAGATGTCTGGTAGGCAGCGGTGGTCCTACGCGAGGACGTCGGCGTCTGCAGAGAGCTCCAGCACACGAGGTAGTGGAGCGAGCTGCGGAGAATGAACCACCGTTCCCGCCGTTTCTCATCGTTGCCGAAGCCCGGCGCGGGAGTAGTTCANGGAGCGAGCTGCGGAGAATGAACCACCGTTCCCGCCGTTTCTCATCGTTGCCGAAGCCCGGCGCGGGAGTAGTTCAGGCTCTTGAACACCCAGTTTTTCTGTCATTTTAATGCAGTGGGTCAGGAAAGGCTAACCCTCTCCGCCCACTGCACCATTAAAATTCGTAGTTGCGGTGATAAAGCCCACCGCAGCTGCAACAGGAACCCACCTAGTTCGCCGTTTATCATCACTAGGACGCTACTCCTTCAGCGCGGGGGAAGTACAAGCCCTTGTGAGGGCTCTTGTCCTTCCAGTAGAATATCAAATCTGAAGCCCAGGTTGGGGACAGCTAGCCCACCCCGCCTGGCTGTCGATTGAATTGTTATACTGCGGCAAAACCAGCAGTCTGTTTTGTATTGGGACACCTGTGCAGCGCCAGGGGACCTGGTACCCATAACTGTTTCCTCTCCTTCCCTGCCTGNTCTGTTTTGTATTGGGACACCTGTGCAGCGCCAGGGGACCTGGTACCCATAACTGTTTCCTCTCCTTCCCTGCCTGCGGGTAGGGGGGGAGGGGAGAGGAGGAATGGTTCCTAAAAACCCGGAATTTTGAAATGCAGGGCTTTTTGAGAACCACCGCGTAGACCGNGGGGGAGAGGAGGAATGGTTCCTAAAAACCCGGAATTTTGAAATGCAGGGCTTTTTGAGAACCACCGCGTAGACCGGAGTACTTCGTTGCGGTTTTAGTTTGTTCAAGCGGAGTGTAAGCCGAAAAATTGCAGTTGTCTGGAAGTGGGTCGAGGAGGCAATAAGTTACGACAAAATAAAATAACTAGAGTGTGCATGTGCAGAGTTGTTATTAGTTCTTAAATTTGGCAGCAATTAATGGTTAATATGGCTTCTATAAATAGTTTGAATTTATAGTAGTATAGAATTAAAGTATTAAGTTAAAATAACTGAAGTCAAAGTTATGTTCGAACATATGNAGTTTGAATTTATAGTAGTATAGAATTAAAGTATTAAGTTAAAATAACTGAAGTCAAAGTTATGTTCGAACATATGCTGCGTTGTGTGTTGTTTGAATTTAACATTTAGTTAGTCGGAAGCAACAGCGAACAGTAATGTAAGTTAATCACTANCTGCGTTGTGTGTTGTTTGAATTTAACATTTAGTTAGTCGGAAGCAACAGCGAACAGTAATGTAAGTTAATCACTATATGTATTCTTGTTTGACTCTACTAGAGCGTGAAGGTGTTATGGTGTTGCTCGAGAGAGTGGTGATAGCACGNTATGTATTCTTGTTTGACTCTACTAGAGCGTGAAGGTGTTATGGTGTTGCTCGAGAGAGTGGTGATAGCACGAAGAGAAGGGGAGGGGAGGCGCCGGGAGCGATGTGCAATGCTGCGGAAGATGGGCTTGTACTGAGGCGAAAACCGCCNAGAGAAGGGGAGGGGAGGCGCCGGGAGCGATGTGCAATGCTGCGGAAGATGGGCTTGTACTGAGGCGAAAACCGCCGCCGCCGAACCCTCATATGCCATCGAATGGCCTTGGTGTCGTGAGACCGGGAGTCTTGACTCCCATAACTCATAAGGTGTTTGAAAAAAAAAACAAATCCACACCGACACATACTCAAATCATTGGGTCGGCGGCTGGGAGCCGTGTAGCTGTGTTTACTTGGGCACCGGACCCTTTTTAAGGCTGTTTATTGGTGTTACCTATTATAAGTAAAACTACGTGTTTGTTGTGTTCGGCGGGGGAGTGAAGCTCCCCTCCAGCCTCCTGGCTGGAGTGAATGTAAGTGTCGTGATGTCTGTCTGACATGTTGGTCTGTTGGGTGCAAGTGTGCTAATTAATTTCGCATGTAATGTGTGGGTGAGTCCCTGGTCTCCCGGGGCAGCCCACGGGGTACGTTTCATCGTGCGGTCGTGTAGTGATAATTAAAAATCATTGTTAATATGCTAGAGCTGGAGGGGCCCTTGTTACCAGAATCTATACCGATTCCAGTAAAAGCACAGCCCCCCCCNTTGTTAATATGCTAGAGCTGGAGGGGCCCTTGTTACCAGAATCTATACCGATTCCAGTAAAAGCACAGCCCCCCCCTCCAATCGTGTCCTCTTCTTCCCGACCTGAAACAGACTATCAAGTCGGAGCGTCATTTTGAGTACATNGCCCCCCCCTCCAATCGTGTCCTCTTCTTCCCGACCTGAAACAGACTATCAAGTCGGAGCGTCATTTTGAGTACATAATACAAATAAATGTTTTTTTTTTGTAATTTATGCTTTTTAATTAAAATTTTTTAAAAATATTTTTAAATTATTATATATATTTTTTCATTATCAATCTATTATTTTTGCTATTAACCTTGACCGGTATGTGCAGCATTGCTGTGTAATTTAAGTGATATATACAGTGAATTAGGTAATGATTATTATGATTGAGTATTATAAATAAATGAATATATAGATAGATAAATAAATAAGTAGATAAATAAATAAATACCCCCTTGTTCACTCTTCCCTGGACCAGTGCGTGTGCCCCTAGACCTGGTTCTCGAGTGGAGTTGGGGCAGGTCTCCTTGCCCGAGAACCCACGCAGTTGACGCCTGAATTAGTGCGCCTCTGTGTGTTCTTGTCTTGTTTGTGCGTGTGTGCTTTTATTGTGTGATGTATTGCAAAACGTGGAAAGCTTTGGCGCAGTCGGCATGCACACTCTACTGCGAGGCCAGCCGCTCGATGCTTGCGCCGAACTGCCGATCCGGGGCCATGCGGTAGCTTTAACAAGAATTAGCCTCACTAGTTTGCCTTTTACTTGCCCGGCTTTTCGCCTGAGGCAAAAAGCCAGGCGCAACATTTTTTTTCTTTTTAACCTACCCTATTGCTATGTATTAAGTGTACGTTCGTGGTAGGGGACGGGAGTTTATTGCGTCTCAGGGCTAAGCCCCACACGCCTACAAGGGAGAGGATTCATGCAAAGGAGGAGTCATCGCGGCAGCGAGGGATTAAGGAAGCCATGGCCGCAATTGGTGCCATGAACTGCATCTCTAAGCGTACCTATAGCTGAGGCTATAGTTAAGAAGGGGGAGGGGAAAAACCGGCATAGGCACCGTAGAAACCCTCCCGACAAGAAATAAGTTCAAAACTTATTCATGCATTACTGAAAATGCTACAGGAGGCATCAGGTGTGGATTCCATGTTTTTTAATGTGGAGTTGAAAATCTAGAAGAGAAAGGGGCGGAGCTGTGGGTGCAAGCGTCCTTGAGGTGGAACTGCTGTTAATATTTCTGTGCAGGCGAACCAGTACAATCATATTGACAGTAGCTATTGCATGCAGGGTCCCCTGCTTTTCGTCGAGTGCGTCGGCAAACTGGGCAGCTCAGTCATGACACCTACTCCATCTTCGCTCTTCCGCGCTGACATCAGGGTCTTCACGCCGTGGGTGAAGGTAAGGAGAATCGTAAGGGGAGCCAACCCCTTCCCATCCGCCAAAGTAGTCCGTCGGTCGGGGTGAGTTCTTGCTCGGCGTGACATCCGGGACCTACTAGAGTGGTGGCGTATCCGCTGGCCCAGGAGTGAAGGCTGATGGCAGGATGCTTCCAAGGTCCGATGCATTCCATTCAAATCCCCACGCATCCGCAGTCGGCAGCCAACAGAATCCAGCAGTGAGGTTCGCTACACTTTGCAATCGTGTCATCACCTAGCCTTGATATTGAGCTGTCTCCTGCACTGTGCACTTCGCCATCTCGTACCGAGCTACCCAGGTTCCCTACGTCCACGACGACGGCACTTTCGCACCGGCCAGTTGGTCCGCGGGCTGGTATTNTACCGAGCTACCCAGGTTCCCTACGTCCACGACGACGGCACTTTCGCACCGGCCAGTTGGTCCGCGGGCTGGTATTCTATTATTCCCAGTCACCCCACAGCCTGGAGATCCCCTATCCTACACATGGGGACGCGAAGAGTTGCGGAATAGTCGCCACACCCAAGCTGCTGCTGTAGTCCCGTACTCGCAGAAGCCCTCGCCTTCGCTGGTCCCAAGGGGCGGGCAGATNGCCACACCCAAGCTGCTGCTGTAGTCCCGTACTCGCAGAAGCCCTCGCCTTCGCTGGTCCCAAGGGGCGGGCAGATCCCGACGAGAGAGCAGCCCCACGAGCACGATGTTCATTCCACAGCAACTCTGTTCGTGACGAGTTTTTTTTNCAGATCCCGACGAGAGAGCAGCCCCACGAGCACGATGTTCATTCCACAGCAACTCTGTTCGTGACGAGTTTTTTTTGTAACCTACTCTAAAACTAGGTGTTATGTGTGAGCCCGTAGTAGGGACGGGAGTTAATAGCGTCTCANGTTTTTTTTGTAACCTACTCTAAAACTAGGTGTTATGTGTGAGCCCGTAGTAGGGACGGGAGTTAATAGCGTCTCAACAATTTGTTTCTAGCCTACTCTAAAACTAAGTGTTATGTGTGAACCCGCGGTAGGGACGGGAGTTAATGCGTTTCAGGGCTAAGCCCCATACAAAGAAAGGAAATCATGCAAGGAGACATGCATCGCGGCAGAGAGGGATTGGGCTGCCATGACCACAATTCGGCTATGAAAACCTCCCTAAGTGTACTTATAGCTAAACTACTATACTAAGAAGAGAAAGGGATAAACCGNACAATTCGGCTATGAAAACCTCCCTAAGTGTACTTATAGCTAAACTACTATACTAAGAAGAGAAAGGGATAAACCGGCATAGTCACCGTAAAAGCCCTTTTGACAGGAAATAATTGAAAATGTTACACGCATTATCAGAAAATGCTACAGGAGACAGTTAGGTGAGAACAATGCTATTTATTAGTGNTAATTGAAAATGTTACACGCATTATCAGAAAATGCTACAGGAGACAGTTAGGTGAGAACAATGCTATTTATTAGTGGGCGGAGAAAATACTAGTAGAGGAGGCAGAACTGAGTCTCAACTCGTTGGTGCAGGGACATTATCCACCGACGTACTCTTGCTCAGGCGGGGGTAGCTCCTTCCTCTGTAGGCGGAGCCGTACTTTGGTGCCACCTGTCGGGTCGTTCTGGAAGCAGGCTTCCCTGCTATGCGGGTTTGCGTCGGATGCGTGAGCTCAGGCGCAGCGCTGGGCAGCTTGGCTGGCTTCTATCACACGTGGGGGTTGGCTTGACGTCCGACATAAAGGCGAAAATGATCTTGGCTGACGTGTCCGTGGGTGACCCTTGCCCAGGGGCGCTGGTAGGCTCAGGTAGCAAGTCGTTCATGGTTCAAACCCTGTCTGGGGTGACGTGATGACACGTGAAGTTGTTTGTGTCCAATGAATCTACGAATCACGCACCTACTTCCTTTGATAAATGTTACTGGATCAAGAGCCATTACACACAATGGTTGCACAAGTTCATCACATAACTGTAGCGTTAATAAATTAGACCTCGTAAATCGACCAATCTTCGGCGTTAGTTTGTACAGGTGTTGATTTATCTCGTGACAAACTTTGATGTTATTGCTCCCGTTTGAGCTGTGCCCTGTGAAACCTTGCAAGCTTGCCGAAGAGTTCTGAATTTGACTTTGTCTTCGTTCGCTTTGTGGCCTCGAACGGGTCACAGACGGATCACAACGCTTGGTTCGCAGGACGCATGAAACACACGAATCATATCTGTTTCTTGGTGCACAGAAGTGGTGAGGTCTGGTGTAAAACGGGCTGTAGTCTCGTGGCAAATTGGACCACGTCAAGACATTACAGTCGCAGTACAATGTCAAGATTTCGTATTTACTTAATTCACTGCCAGGTTAACTAGCAGCCTGCATGTAGGTGTGGGTGCGGTAGCATGCAGGATTATCATGAACTCCAGGTACCTACAAACTTTGTGGGACGTTTCGGTATGGATCATATGATAGAAAACATAATACGATCCATGACATGCTTGACAATTAGGAATGAAAAGTAGTTACAGCATTTTCAAGATGTCAAACTAAATGAGATGAAAAATATATTCGTAAATAATGTTATCCTGATTTAATATCTGCAATCTTTGAACATTTGGCAGTTTATAACAGTTGATAAACACCCACGGGTAACACACTTTTGTTGGTTAAGACAATGGCACCCCCTAATGTCCTAATGACAGGCATCTTTACACCCACCAAATTTTCACAGTTGACGGATGTCAAATCAGACTAACACTATTAACAAAATTTTTTTTCATCTCAAGTTTCTGCAAATAACTAATTTTAGTTCCTAGTTTTTGGGGGCGTATAATGTTTTCTACTACGTTTTCCATAACGTATAATATTACACAAATTTTTAACTGATGTTNAGTTTTTGGGGGCGTATAATGTTTTCTACTACGTTTTCCATAACGTATAATATTACACAAATTTTTAACTGATGTTGAGGAGCATTCTGTATATGCACTTAATGGACATTTTTTTT
Source organism: Clitarchus hookeri (assembly GCA_002778355.1). Taxonomy (NCBI): domain Eukaryota; kingdom Metazoa; phylum Arthropoda; class Insecta; order Phasmatodea; family Phasmatidae; genus Clitarchus; species Clitarchus hookeri. The sequence goes on along the minus strand of NQII01005710.1, from coordinate 25,795 downwards.
TTNACGTATAATATTACACAAATTTTTAACTGATGTTGAGGAGCATTCTGTATATGCACTTAATGGACATTTTTTTTTTTTCAAAGATCATCTTAAAAAGTGCTTGCTTTACTGTGAAAATCCTATGAAAAGAAATTAAGCAATGGATATTGTCTAGTTACTTGGTTCGTTTCAGAATGGCGCCACGAGTAAATTGAAGCTACGAAAACAGCTCAAAAACACTGAGAAAATATTTCATAGCTTTATTANCAGAATGGCGCCACGAGTAAATTGAAGCTACGAAAACAGCTCAAAAACACTGAGAAAATATTTCATAGCTTTATTAATTCACATTCAGTTAATGGTGCAACTTATAGGATGAGTTTCAGTGTCGAGACGACACAGTCGTATGACAACCCTGTGGTTAGAAAATATGGATAATGCGTTTCCTTTCGCAGGGACATCTTGGCACTGAATTGTGTTACACTAAGGGACAATAAAATTGGAGCACACAGAAGGATGCATCGGATAATGCTGAAACTTCACAAAGGTAGTAATATACATGATCACAAAACAAAGCAGCAAAACAATTACATGTGGATCTGTGGTACGCCATCCGGTCATCTTCAATAGTGCATCGAACCCCCTCTGCACTGCAATACATGCTGCAACACGGTCTGGCATGGAGTACAGCAGACACGAGAAGTTGTTCTGAGACAGACAGGCCCACAATTGTTGGACTGTCTTTTTTCAAATCCCGGGTACTATGGCACGGCGTTTCAACTGGTCTCACACATGTTCGATCGGGGACATGCCAGGGAAGCGGGCAGGCCATGGTAGTGTTTGGACATGACGGAAGCAGTCCTGGCTGACTCGTGCCGTGTACAGTCGGGCATTATCCTGCTGGAATATTGCACCCGGAATCGAGGCCAGAAATGGGACCAGATGGGAGCGCAGGATCTCGTCCACATACTGCTGGGCCGTCAGNTTGCACCCGGAATCGAGGCCAGAAATGGGACCAGATGGGAGCGCAGGATCTCGTCCACATACTGCTGGGCCGTCAGCGTCCCACGTAACACGGCGAGAAGTGATCGGCTATCGTAAGCCATGGCTCCCCAAACCATAATGCCTGCCGTGGGGGAAGTGTGCTACTCGATAGCGAGGTTGGGATTGCGAGATGGTCATCAGTCCTCATAACAAAGCGGCACTCAACACTAAACAGCACACATCGACAGTCTGTAGTGTTCCACATTTATCTGCCCTGGCACCACTGCAAACGGAGCCGCTGCTGTTGCAGAGTTAAGGAGGGCACGCACTTGTTCCGTTCGGATCGGCCCGGGCCGAGTCATAGTGCGTGCGTGTGCTGTCATGTGAAAACATGCTCTTTTTTTATATTTGCCGACAAATAAAATATTTTTTTGTCTTAATATTGGATGCTATACAGAGTCCTTAACAGATCTGTTTAAGATTACTATTTTCCAATAAGGTACAATCTGCGCATTAGTGATGGACAACAAGTGCAACGCTTCGAACTACCGAAGGCAGATGTTTTCAATATAAACATTACAAAATACGGAACACAACTTCTCATGGCATGGAAGTGAACTATAACCATCGGTCGCAAGATTGAAAATCAGCCGAGATCCAGTTTGCAGATGTTNGACCAGATGGGAGCGCAGGATCTCGTCCACATACTGCTGGGCCGTCAGTGTCCCACGTAACACGGCGAGAAGTGATCGGCTATCGTAAGCCATGGCTCCCCAAACCATAATGCCTGCCGTGGGGGAAGTGTGCTACTCGATAGCGAGGTTGGGATTGCGACGTTTACCAGGGGAACTCTACTCCCGTGCGAGATGGTCATCAGTCCTCATAACAAAGCGGCACTCAACACTAAACAGCACACATCGACAGTCTGTAGTGTTCNTGCGAGATGGTCATCAGTCCTCATAACAAAGCGGCACTCAACACTAAACAGCACACATCGACAGTCTGTAGTGTTCCACATTTATCTGCCCTGGCACCACTGCAAACGGAGCCGCTGCTGTTGCAGAGTTAAGGAGGGCACGCACTTGTTCCGTTCGGATCGGCCCGGGCCGAGTCATAGTGCGTGCGTGTGCTGTCATGTGAAAACATGCTCTTTTTTTNCTTGTTCCGTTCGGATCGGCCCGGGCCGAGTCATAGTGCGTGCGTGTGCTGTCATGTGAAAACATGCTCTTTTTTTTATATTTGCCGACAAATAAAATATTTTTTTTGTCTTAATATTGGATGCTATACAGAGTCCTTAACAGATCTGTTTAAGATTACTATTTTCCAATAAGCTACAATCTGCGCATTAGTGATGGACAACAAGTGCAACGCTTCGAACTACCGAAGGCAGATGTTTTCAATATAAACATTACAAAATACGGAACACAACATCTCATGGCATGGAAGTGAACTATAACCATCGGTCGCAAGATTGAAAATCAGCCGAGATCCAGTTTGCAGATGNATCTCATGGCATGGAAGTGAACTATAACCATCGGTCGCAAGATTGAAAATCAGCCGAGATCCAGTTTGCAGATGTTTCCCCGAGGGGAATAACTTCTGGGAAGAAACTGGGAGGAAGTATTGGTTGATATCCGCTGTCCGCAAAGGCGAGGAAACGGCGAAGGAGCAATTGGTCGCAATATAAGCGATTGCAGCGGACGTAATGGCGACACGACGTGACTTCACTGCGATAACATTAGGCGCTGCGCATATGTCGGGTTGTTGCTTCACTCGAGCCGCAAGCACGGCGTAAGCAGGGCTGTTATGTGCTCTATTAGCGAAAGTGACGTGCCGAGAGTCGGGAGGGAAAGAACCCGCCTGCATTTGTCAATAACTGCCACGGTCACCGCTGATACCGACTTCCGCCACGCCATTGAGCAACGCATACGACTGGCACGTCCACCCGTCACGTCTTCTTCTGTTTCCTCGGGTGTACAATACACAGCTTTACCGCAAAGAAAACGCCGCAAATTAAAATAAATTGTAGTGAAGCAAGAAACAAGGCTCCCTCCTTATGTAATACCGTGGTCACGCATGCATAACATCGCATAGACATCTTATTTTTACTTTTTGTGTATTTTCCAANTCCTTATGTAATACCGTGGTCACGCATGCATAACATCGCATAGACATCTTATTTTTACTTTTTGTGTATTTTCCAACCGTCATTCACGTATGGACTATCAGATTTCTTGTCAAGTAAAAAAAAAATTGTAGGCTTTCTAAATTTGAAAAGAGACGCTATGACGTTCCCATTCCTGCTTTCTTTAAGGTATTTCTTTTAGTTCCGCGGAGAAACCCAACTTAGTTTCTTGGGAAAATAAATAAATGCACCTGGAATCAACACATGAATGTGTGTGTGTGTGTGGTTTGAAGTGTTTATTTAGAGAGATAAGTACTCTTAAAAATATTGCATTTAAAATGCTTCAGTNGTGTGTGTGTGTGGTTTGAAGTGTTTATTTAGAGAGATAAGTACTCTTAAAAATATTGCATTTAAAATGCTTCAGTTTCCAAATGTCAGGAACTGAGTGGGATAAATGAAAAATTCCACTATAGTGTTTTGTTAAGTGAAGATGATAAATCTGTGGATANTGTCAGGAACTGAGTGGGATAAATGAAAAATTCCACTATAGTGTTTTGTTAAGTGAAGATGATAAATCTGTGGATAATTGGTTCGTAATGTCATATTTCTTCCTAAGAACCATAGGAAGCGCCTGGTTTCTGTCAATACACTAAATTCCGTTATCATGGTTTGCAATCGATTTGTTTGTATATATTATTAACAGCCGCGTTAAAAATAACAATAGAGGTTGCCATGGTGTACATTCCATTCGCGGTTACTTCCAACTTTTCTGAAGCCTTGCTTAAGTTCTACTTTCAGGATATTCCTCCGCCTCAANAATTCCATTCGCGGTTACTTCCAACTTTTCTGAAGCCTTGCTTAAGTTCTACTTTCAGGATATTCCTCCGCCTCAAGCAAACACAACCTAGAAAATTACACGAAAGGGACGAAGCACTGCATTCGTNACTTTCAGGATATTCCTCCGCCTCAAGCAAACACAACCTAGAAAATTACACGAAAGGGACGAAGCACTGCATTCGTGCGTTCTTACTTTAACAATATTCTACACGAGAACTATTTCTTACTAGGCATTACCAACACACCTATTTGCCCCAGGTTTTTATTCACATTAATTACAATTGAAATACTATAATTTGTAAATAAAATATAAGTAAAAGCACAATTTAATAAAAAAANTTATTCACATTAATTACAATTGAAATACTATAATTTGTAAATAAAATATAAGTAAAAGCACAATTTAATAAAAAAATCAGATACTACTGCACTCTCAGATCAGGGTTTTCATTTTCTGTAGCCCTATTGAATATTTCAGGATATCNAAAAAAATCAGATACTACTGCACTCTCAGATCAGGGTTTTCATTTTCTGTAGCCCTATTGAATATTTCAGGATATCAGATAGGTTACACAAATTGTAAGTCGTCCCTGTGATAACTTACCATGCGTTGTATAGAAATATATGACGATCAGTAATTATTCGCACAAAACGATACTGGATTCAGTACGCATTCCTGAAAGAGACGCTCAAACTGTTCAGTGTATAAGAATGAAACGTTTGTGATACATGACCTACTTAGGAAAAAACCAAACACGCCATACATAGGGTCATTTTTCAAAACTTTGATTTAAAAAGTATGGAGAAACCGTGAANTAGGAAAAAACCAAACACGCCATACATAGGGTCATTTTTCAAAACTTTGATTTAAAAAGTATGGAGAAACCGTGAACACGCTTAGGAAAATGGTTCTCGTTGAAACAGCCGTTAGTTTTGAAATGATGCAGCATAACGCCTGGCAGCTATACAATCTGTGTNTAGGAAAAAACCAAACACGCCATACATAGGGTCATTTTTCAAAACTTTGATTTAAAAAGTATGGAGAAACCGTGAATAGACTAACACGCTTAGGAAAATGGTTCTCGTTGAAACAGCCGTTAGTTTTGAAATGATGCAGCATAACGCCTGGCAGTTATACAATCTGTGTTTCTTAAGCCGGCAGGGCCTTTCTACCGCGCGGATGCAGCACAAAATTAACCAAACCATTGNATCTGTGTTTCTTAAGCCGGCAGGGCCTTTCTACCGCGCGGATGCAGCACAAAATTAACCAAACCATTGCGCAGCCACCGGAACACCAGGATTTGCATGCCGATGCACTAGCTTATGCGACGAGTGTAAGGTCTTAAACAACAACAGTCACCACCCCGCACACCCATTACAGATATTGGTTAAAACTACATTCTATGGGATCGAGACAGTCGATCCAGCTGTTTTAAGATGTCGCGTACAGATGTGCCCTTGCAGTCGCACTGCTACCCACAGGAACACCATCGTGGTGAAACCACATGCCGTGTCTAACAAGAAGCGTTACGTCTTCCAATAACATTGGCAACGTCTCAAATAAAAATGTTTTTGGTATAGGCCGTCCACGGTAAATTCAGCACTTTGAAAGCCCTGCTTAAGATCTACTTGTAAGCTAATTGCGTATTCTTCCACCGTATGTAAAATTATCATTGCAATGAGCCTGCTTATTTTATTCATGCGTTCTTAATGTGAAACCGTGGAATTACTAGAAATGTAAATATTGTGCAAATTTGTTAATTGTAACACTTATTAAACAAAATACAGAAATAAAATTAATAATTCAACTTCATGGATGTTTACCTAGCGCTTTTAATTCAACATTAAGACATTAACCGTGAACATCCTATACTGTACAAGGATTTCCAGCCAAGCGATTCAAGAATACAAGCGACCCGGTTAAGTGGCCGTCGCTGATGCCACACAACACTTTGATCGAGAATCTCGCACAATATTCGCGTACAGACGTGGCACGCAAATTTTCCTCAGCCGAGATGCGCGGTGAACAGCCGTTAAATATCCCGCTTCGCGTGANACAGTCGATCCAGCTGTTTTAAGATGTCGCGTACAGATGTGCCCTTGCAGTCGCACTGCTACCCACAGGAACACCATCGTGGTGAAACCACATGCCGTGTCTAACAAGAAGCGTTACGTCTTCCAATAACATAGGCAACGTCTCAAATAAAAATGTTTTTGGTATAGGCCGTCCACGGTAAATTCAGCACTTTGAAAGCCCTGCTTAAGATCTACTTGTAAGCTAATTGTGTATTCTTCCACCATATGTAAAACTATCATTGCAATGAGCCTGCTTATTTTATTCATGCGTTCTTAATGTGAAACCGTGGAATTACTAGAAATGTAAACATTGTGCAAATTTGTTAATTGTAACACTTATTAAACAAAATACAGAAATAAAATTAATAATTCAACTTCATGGATGTTTACCTAGCGCTTTTAATTCAACATTAAGACATTAACCGTGAACATCCTATACGGTACAAGGATTTCCAGCCAAGCGATTCAAGAATACAAGCGACCCGGTTAAGTGGCCGTCGCTGATGCCACACGACACTTTGATCGAGAATCTCGCACAATATTCGTGTACAGACATGGCACACAAATTTTCCTCAGCCGAGATGCGCGGTGAACAGCCGTTAAATATCCCGCTTCGCGTGAAAGTTCCCACGTCAGTNACAAATTTTCCTCAGCCGAGATGCGCGGTGAACAGCCGTTAAATATCCCGCTTCGCGTGAAAGTTCCCACGTCAGTTAGTAGCACCGAACTCGCAACGGACCGTTGGAGAAACCACACGCAAAACCGAAGACGTTTTGGGTAACGGCGTGGGGACAAGTGTTGTACTTGTTGCAGGTGATTATGCCAACAGCACCTGCTCGCGGAGAATGCACTACACTGTCGCACGACTCGCCCCGATAGAAACGGATATTACAAGTGTACTACTGATGGAAGGCGCATCACCCATACCGTCGAAACTTGTTATTCAAGCCCAGGGGCCCTCACAGTTCACACTCGGTTTACTGTCTGGTTTATCAGCGGTGAACCGGTGTACAGGCCATTCACGGTAAAGTGAGCACTTTTGAAAGCCCTCTCATTTGGAATAATAGTTAAGAAATATATTTTATTTTAGCCTTAGACGTTATCTTCCGAATGCAGTGGAATATACACATTGTGTCTATTACTTGCATGGTAATATTTATTTTAAAAGGTGATTAATAGATAAAAAATGGCTGAAAAGAAAAAAAGTAACTAGGGCGTCGAAAGCGCTCACTTTACAGATAACAGCCTGTATCGAAGCGGCTGGTGAAGTCGCTGGAACATTGCATACTCGTGATGCTAGATTCGCATAGACCTGCCTGCATTCAGTTTTTCTGCTGATATACCATTGCTATCAGCAGCGCCATACGCTAAGGGAGCATATCGGCGGGTTACATAGTCTATTCACGGTTATGTACTTCCAACTTTTCTGAAGCCCTGATAAAGTTCTACTTCTAGGATATTCCTCCGCCTCATGCAAACGAAGCTTTACCGGGGCCTGGAAAATTACACCAAAAGGACAACACACCGAATTCGTGCGCACTCAGTGTAATAATATTTTGAATTAGAACTGATTCTTACTAGGCATTACCAACACACCTATTTTCTTCCTATTTTTATTCATATTAAATATAAATGAGATTTATACTTCATAAATAAAATATAAGTAAAACTTCAGTTTAATCAAAGTAAGATAATGTATTTTGAACAGAAGAATAAAACGCCTGTAATGCATGAGACATATTTAGAAAACCACCGAACACGTCATTAATGCACAGCGCCACCATATGCGACGGAAGTGTTTCAGATAGCAGGCTCACATCGGCCATATCGGGCGTACTGTGCNCCACCATATGCGACGGAAGTGTTTCAGATAGCAGGCTCACATCGGCCATATCGGGCGTACTGTGCGTGGAGACAACATTATCTTTCTTCTCGAGCGTCATCGATCGGTCTAGTCGAATGCATACACGGGTTGCATATACGCGTAGGGTGCCAAAACTGATTCCGCGTACATTCAAAACACATGTGCTGTTTCAATGAGAATGAGAACTGCAGGCCCGAGAGTCTTGCGCCAAGGCAACCTCTTTACTTAGTTTTAACATGCATATCAATAATCTCTCCAAGTATATCTGTTACAGTACTAGGTTATTAACAAGAAGGCACTCACTGTGCTACTAACCAAGGGGATGAAAATACCAACCAACTATTCACACATTTAACACTTTTATTACAGAAAACACCATACCGGAATTTGTTGTTTCATCTCACGTAGTTATTGATATTTGTCAAAAAAAANCACTTTTATTACAGAAAACACCATACCGGAATTTGTTGTTTCATCTCACGTAGTTATTGATATTTGTCAAAAAAAAACATTTGGAAACTTCTTTTCTATGGATGCATGCCCCCTTAATGATCACTTCACGTGTTATTTTTCTATNAAAAAAAAACATTTGGAAACTTCTTTTCTATGGATGCATGCCCCCTTAATGATCACTTCACGTGTTATTTTTCTATTAAATTTTGTTTAAGCAGTTGCCTAACAAATTTTATGTCAGGTGACGAGGGACAAACTAGAAGCACTGATAGGCTTATCTACCGCAGTGTTGGCAGCGAAATATGTGTATGAATATTTTCANGGGCCCGAGAGTCTTGCGCCAAGGCAACCTCTTTACTTAGTTTTAACATGCATATCAATAATCTCTCCAAGTATATCTGTTACAGTACTAGGTTATTAACAAGAAGGCACTCACTGTGCTACTAACCAAGGGGATGAAAATACCAACCAACTATTCACACATTTNTAGGTTATTAACAAGAAGGCACTCACTGTGCTACTAACCAAGGGGATGAAAATACCAACCAACTATTCACACATTTGACACTTTTATTACAGAAAACACCATACCGGAATTTGTTGTTTCATCTCACGTAGTTATTGATATTCGTCAAAAACATTTTAAAAATTCTTTTCTATGGATACATGCCCCCTTAATGATCACTTCACGTGTTATTTTTCTATTAAATTTTGTTTAAACAGTTGCCTAACAAATTTTATTTCAGGTGATGAGGGACAAACTAGAAGCACTGATAGGCTTATCTACCGCAGTGTTGGCAGCGAAATATGTGTATGAATATTTTCAGNGAGGGACAAACTAGAAGCACTGATAGGCTTATCTACCGCAGTGTTGGCAGCGAAATATGTGTATGAATATTTTCAGCACCTTGTTAAAACTGTAATATTTATATTGGTTTCTTGTTAATTTTTACACAATCACCATGTTTAAAGCAGTATTCCAAACGGGAAGAAACTTTGCCTCAGTTAATTTACCACATCTTAAAATGAACTTAAATACATTATTACCTTCAGCTTTACTTAATTAACTTTTGTAAATATTTAGTTTATAAGTTTTGATGTGAAAAAAACCAGTAAACCTGTGACTCTAACTGATAAGCAAAAAAATCAGAGCGACCCGAGAGATGGCACCAGAATACGACTTCACCTACAGAGGAAGGAGCTACCCCCCCTGCACCAACGAGTTGATGAGACTCAGTCCTGCCTCCTCTACTAGTATTTTCTCCGCCCACTAATAAAGTGATTGCATATCGTATCTTTAAACACGCCCGANAGTCCTGCCTCCTCTACTAGTATTTTCTCCGCCCACTAATAAAGTGATTGCATATCGTATCTTTAAACACGCCCGATTGATAGAAATGTTGTAAGTTTAATAACGTTATGTTATGTATTTTAACAACCAGCAAGATTTATTTAAACGTGCCACCTTTACACTTGCTGCCAGGTCCAAAATATCAAAGTCTGCATTTTATTATCCGAGTNAGATTTATTTAAACGTGCCACCTTTACACTTGCTGCCAGGTCCAAAATATCAAAGTCTGCATTTTATTATCCGAGTGTCTTACTTGAGTGTTTTGTATCGTCAAGGTGAAGTTACAGGAATCGAATTTTACATACACCCATCCATCCCATGNTGTCTTACTTGAGTGTTTTGTATCGTCAAGGTGAAGTTACAGGAATCGAATTTTACATACACCCATCCATCCCATGAAGTAAGAATAACACACATGGCTTTACCATATATTTGTTTGCTTTTTCTTATTCACAGAATGAACGAGATGCGTGTATTATTATTTAGTGCTTGAAATCCCTGCTTAGGATCTGCTTTTATAACAATATTATACGAAAAATTGAAGTTGCCATGGCCAGAATAATTTTATTCATGCACTGATAGTTTAAAACTGTGAAATTGCTAGNATACGAAAAATTGAAGTTGCCATGGCCAGAATAATTTTATTCATGCACTGATAGTTTAAAACTGTGAAATTGCTAGCCACGAAAATATGTTACTTATCTGCCAATTCCTATTATGTGCATAAAACAAATAAAAACCAAACGTAACTAATAAAATATTTACCAGTTTTCTTGCTGCCAACTTATCCATCCGGGATAATGCAAGTAAGAATGTGTGTTGTAACATATGCAATTAGAAACCGGGACTTTTTGTTTCAGACGTTGATTAAAAAACGCTTAGTTAACTGTGAACACTTTATATTGTATTATCTTTAGTCTATGATAATGAGAGAGTGANTTTGATTAAAAAACGCTTAGTTAACTGTGAACACTTTATATTGTATTATCTTTAGTCTATGATAATGAGAGAGTGATTAATTTGCAATTTCAATCTGATTCTGTAAAACAATATCTATATTTTTGTTATCATCACTCGGGGCAGTTAATGTTGNTAATTTGCAATTTCAATCTGATTCTGTAAAACAATATCTATATTTTTGTTATCATCACTCGGGGCAGTTAATGTTGGTACATTTTCTAACCTATTCTTTTCCGTTTCAACCCCCCAGCTTTCTACCGAAATTAATCACTTTCTCATTATCCTAGACCAAATATGAGGTAGATCGATCTCGCTGGCTGCGCACAAACAATCTCCGTGTCCCAACATTGAACTGCTTTCCTGCCAACACGACTTGCAAAAACGGCGCGGGTTGGATTTGAGGTTAGAACACTGTTTAGTAAACAAGTGTTTTGAGATGTTTGTATACTTCCTCTCACCATTTTGCAATGCTGTTTTATTAAATTTGAATTGGTAAAAGTATGTTATTAATATAATAGTGCTTGTCATTTAAAAATTAATATATATAAACATACACGTTCATCACTGTTGACCATGTGACTTTGGCAGTTGTGTTCCTTTGGGGTAGGTCAATGTTGGGTGCATGCGCAGAAGACGAATAAGCAGTGAACCTCATCTTTAGTGTATGCTCATTATACCCACCCAATCTCCACATCGTCCCACGGCTAGCTCACGGTGCTCACGTGGGAGCACATGCGTNGTATGCTCATTATACCCACCCAATCTCCACATCGTCCCACGGCTAGCTCACGGTGCTCACGTGGGAGCACATGCGTACTTGACGCAGTCGCAACACACTCCACTCGCAGGCCGCCAGTCCCACGCCGCGAAAATTCCCGCCACCCGCCATTATCCAAACGCACCATAGATTAAAGATGAGATAGACTNCGCCAGTCCCACGCCGCGAAAATTCCCGCCACCCGCCATTATCCAAACGCACCATAGATTAAAGATGAGATAGACTAATTTTCATCTCCTACGCACGTCATCACCATCAACTCACCACTCGCCAATACAGCTGTCAAAGTCACATGGCCAACAGTGATAGGCATGTTTGTTTACGTCTGTTTTNACTCGCCAATACAGCTGTCAAAGTCACATGGCCAACAGTGATAGGCATGTTTGTTTACGTCTGTTTTTTTTTTCACGAACAGATCCACCCTTTTATGCGAATAATTTTTTTTTAACTAACTTAAATATATGCTAGCTGCATTAAAACTATGTTAGATGAAGTGTAAAAGTATTTCCTCAAACTTACTTACGTAAAGACACCGGGGAATTCTTCGAATTCCTTTTCGGGCGAACTAGACTTCAAACACGTGTACATTTCTGTTATGTTTGCAATTTTATTGTATCGAAGTTTATTAATTCTAAAACAAAAACAGGCCTGCAAGGAAACAAACACCTAATCCCAAGCCACATGGTCTGATGTAAAACTGGCCGCATATTGGGCCAGCAGCCAATGAACACCAAACTGGGACTCGAAAATCCAAAGGACAGCGGAGTCGAGCCCAAACGTCATTTAGTACGCGAAATATTCTTGTCCCTACTTACATAACGAGTTTTAACCTCAAAATCCAATATAAGTTTATTTTGAGTATAGTGCTATTGGCAAAATGTCATTGTCATTAGTGTTGTAAAACGGCGAGTGGTTAGCGCACTCTACCTCATATCCCTTCTACAGCACACACCGTCGCTGCAGAGTAGGTTCATTGCTCCTTGGTCCACTCTCTCACTCACTGGCCACAACCAACCACGATTCACCTCTGGGTTGCCAAGCCTGGCATTTGAGTCCTCCAATCCTCGTCATGTTATTCGACATCTTCTCTTGTCAATATACACTGCCAGACAATGAAAATAGCGCACCACTATGAACTCATGCAACAACCTCAAAAAAANCTTCTCTTGTCAATATACACTGCCAGACAATGAAAATAGCGCACCACTATGAACTCATGCAACAACCTCAAAAAAACGCAAATAGCGACATTTTGGGCTTGTATGCACTCTAAAAAATTCTTATAAAGTTTCCTGTAAGTCTTTNCAAAAAAACGCAAATAGCGACATTTTGGGCTTGTATGCACTCTAAAAAATTCTTATAAAGTTTCCTGTAAGTCTTTCATAGAGGCTGTCTAGTTTACAGTAACACAATATAGCTTCAATTCAAAGATAAGGTCACAGAAACATAGGTTTATTTCCATAATATTTTCTTAGTGAATTTTTGTTTTATGGCAACATTGCCTTCCTCTATAGTCAAGAAATAAACATACCCTGAGCTGCTTTCGTTCACAGTAAAGGAAAATTACTTTGTACCAAAGGTAACGGTTGAGCGATGTCAATGAGAGAGAAATATATAAGGAAGGCACTGGAGAGCTAGGTGTTCAACACCCTCGGGGGTCGAGGGGGATAAAGACGGAGAGGCGAGAGTGCTCCGGAAAAACACGCCGCTTATAGGCAACGTCCGCCACGTTTCCAGCATGCGAGGAGATGGGATCGGACTGGCCGGGAATCGAGCCCGGGTCACCGTGGTGGCAGCCCGACGAAATTACTGCTTGGTCGTGGTCCCCCTTCCCCCAACTTACTATCACGAGACGTGCAGTATGTAGCCTACACGATTCGCCGTTCCGCCATCCACACACGAGGTACAGTTGAATACAGGACACGCAGTTTCGNCAGTATGTAGCCTACACGATTCGCCGTTCCGCCATCCACACACGAGGTACAGTTGAATACAGGACACGCAGTTTCGAGTGAGTAACTTATAGAGATGTAGGAAATATAGTCCATTCGTGGTTACTACCCACTTTTTTGAAGCCTTGCCAAATATATACTTTCTTGCTATTCCTGCGTCTCATGGAAAAGAAACTTAACCAAGTCTAGAAAATTTACACTATTACACCTATTTCGTATCTGTTTTTAATCATATTAATTATAAATGAAATATAATTTATAGGTAACATACACGTAATAGTTAAATTTCACTACAAAAAAAANTAATCATATTAATTATAAATGAAATATAATTTATAGGTAACATACACGTAATAGTTAAATTTCACTACAAAAAAAAAAGACACTTTCAAGTTAAACACAGTATAAAGCACTTGTGATGCATGGCATATTTAGGAAACAACCAACTGTTAGACTATAAGTGGCAAATAACTTGTACAGGCAACAATCAGCTAGAATTTATGTGCGAAGATAATTTTCTACAAGTCTAACACGTTCAGTGCCGAATTGATTTACGAGTTGANGAAACAACCAACTGTTAGACTATAAGTGGCAAATAACTTGTACAGGCAACAACTCAGCTAGAATTTATGTGCGAAGGTAATTTTCTACAAGTCTAACACGTTCAGTGCCGAATTCTAAATGCTCAACTTTACAACGTTTGCAAAATAAAAGAGACGGGTGCTTGCGTAGAATGTACTTCTTGCAGACAGCGAACAACGTATTGTGTGCCCGTCGATGCCAGTCAGCATTAACCGTTCACAAATGAGATGTACAGAAACTTCAACTAATCGGATTTTATCACTAGGAAGACGCTCAAAACAAGGACCACTGATTCCTTGCCGTGTACAGCACATACCATAAATATCTTTCATATGCAACGTGAGTGAGTGAAGAGATTTGGGTGACTCTGAACATCGAGGTCTTGAGGGCCGGTAAGGGTGAATTGAGGTGAGCATGGAGCAGCGCCGGAATGAAAGGACGGGGGAAACGGGAGATCCCCGAGAAGATCCGCCGACCAGCGGCATCGTCCGGCACGATTCCCACTTGCGAAAATCTGGAGTGAACCGGCCGGGGATTGAACCCGGTTCTCCTTGTTGTGAGACGAACAGTCTAACCGTTCAGCCACCGTGGCCCCCATGTGCAACATGTTTACGATTGTGGACGCGGGGACTGAAAGGGTTAATTATAATATAGGCTGTTTACGATAAACTGAGCAGAAAACCTTCGGGACGAATTCGAGAACTTTTTTCCTCAGTTTGTACTTTTCTCCACCATATGTAAAATTAACATTTTTATGGCCTGCATACTCTATTCATGCATCGGCCGAGTGAAACTGTAAAACTATGAGAATTGTAAATATTTTATAAATTTGNGGCCTGCATACTCTATTCATGCATCGGCCGAGTGAAACTGTAAAACTATGAGAATTGTAAATATTTTATAAATTTGTTTATTGTTGCATTTAAGTGCATTGAAAAAACATAAAGATAAATAAATTATTTCATTATTCACTTATGTTTACATAACGTTAAGACATGGAACTACTTTCCCTTCATCGTTGCCAACTTTACTGGACGCATGCCGGTCAGTGTGCNTTACATAACGTTAAGACATGGAACTACTTTCCCTTCATCGTTGCCAACTTTACTGGACGCATGCCGGTCAGTGTGCCTGTTAAAATATACGCTGGTAGGGGCAGTGACATTTTTCAAAGGTTGATTTCAGAAGTTCTCACTTTTCCGTGAACNCTGTTAAAATATACGCTGGTAGGGGCAGTGACATTTTTCAAAGGTTGATTTCAGAAGTTCTCACTTTTCCGTGAACGGCCTTTACCGAGAAGGATCTTATTTGACTGCGTCATATGGTAATACCGTGTTCGAAGGAGTATTGTGATTTCTCCAATCATTTCAGAACCTTCTCAGACGTTTGTTTCTCAACAAAGTGATTTAACTTATTGTAATTCCACCCGTGCACATAAAATGATACGCGCTTGCTACTTAAGCCTANTTCTCAACAAAGTGATTTAACTTATTGTAATTCCACCCGTGCACATAAAATGATACGCGCTTGCTACTTAAGCCTATGTTAATATAGCAGTGTAATTTTACAAAGGTTCTACGTGTTCGTTCCATTCAGCCAAGAAAATTCTGCAACTCACACGTAACTACTTAATTGTTCTGAGGGCAGGAGGGAAGGGCGGTGACTAGAATACCCGCTCAGAAAAAAAAACTCACGCAGGCGCGCACACATGCAGACGCACCTAATACACAGTCATGTACGCATAAAAGTGTGCGTTTGTGTAGGTGTATGTTTTGTTATTGCGTTGTGTAATATGCCCATTCTATTTGTAATTTTTTTTTTCAGTGTAATAAATTGTACTTAATTTCTGTGCTGCTAGAGCGATGCTCGTGACGTAGAAGGAATATTTGGATACGTGAGTTTTGAAATGTACCACGACAACGTTTGTCTGCGAAATTATGCAAGTCGGATTAATGGAGGTTCTAAGACGCCCGTAAAGGTGGAGATGGGCGACAGGTTTATTGCGAATAGCAGGGGACCAAATTNATTAATGGAGGTTCTAAGACGCCCGTAAAGGTGGAGATGGGCGACAGGTTTATTGCGAATAGCAGGGGACCAAATTTACTTAAACCTACGAAAGTAAGTATAGTGAACCAGTAAATGAACATATACATCTACAGAGAATTACTGCCGGTGTACATAAGTAATAGGTAGAGACGTGAAAAATTCACGAGTTCAATGACCTGCATGCTCGACTTAACAGTTTTATGTACAAATATTCCGATATCAACTGCACATTGGTTGTCTGCTGTCACGGTGGAAGGCGACGATTGAACACCGTTCTCCAGGAGGTGTCAAACACCGTGTGGGCCAATGGCTAAAGTTACATAAACGCACGTGTTTTGAATTCTAGCTTGTCCCAAAATGAATCCGCGAATTCTTCAGGTCTCTAGCAATAGGTTATAGTAAAAAATGGTGGTTGTCAGCCAGGTGTATCCAGTAACATTGGACTGTGTGTGTGTCTGGGTGCATGCCCACCAAGGATTCAATCCCCGGCCGGGTCACTCTCGGATTTTCGCACGATCGGGATCACCCGTTTCCTCCGCCCTTTCATGCCTACGCTGCTCCATTCTCACCTCAATCACCCTCATCGACTATCAAGAGCCCCCAAAATCTCTTCACTCACTCACTACACGCACTTTCAGATTTCTAAGTAAACTAAGTCCCGTGCAATTTGCAATATACCTGACGCTTGTCTCCACCTTCACGGACGTAAACCATCAGGAAGAGAGTTAGGCTAAATGTCATGTATATACTTTTCTCCTATATTTATATAGGTACACAGTCTGTGTAGATAACAAACCCACAAGTGCGTATGTAATACCATGCTTTAATGATGTGACTGGACACGCATTCAGTTTGATCAAAGGTTCGACTATCCACACAGAAGGAAATGCGCTGTAGTGGATTCAAAATGTTTTGTTGTTATTCACCCTGCCAAATTATTTTATGGCGAACACAACATTTATTAGTTTTCCACCACTAAAAGTTATCGTCATTAAAAATTTATTTTGTGGTGGCTCCAAACAATTTTGTGTTCACCACAAAATAATTTGGCAGGGTGCATATCAACAATAAATTTGTTGTCCACCATAAAATAATTTGGTAGGGTGAGTACCAATATAATATTTTGTGGTTACCATTAATTATATTTTTTCAGTGCAGGATGCAGTACAGACGGATTTTACATCCCACATCCACGTTAAAGATGACGCCATTTTAAATGCGAAAACTTCTCAATTACTCACCCGTTAGACTGTAATGACAGTAAATAAAGTTAATTAATATTACTGAACAAAGAAAAAAAAACGGTTTAGTGGTAGCCACAATATTGACCCCACCAAATATTTTGAATTCATGAAAAAAGTGTAGTAAANAAAAAAAAACGGTTTAGTGGTAGCCACAATATTGACCCCACCAAATATTTTGAATTCATGAAAAAAGTGTAGTAAAGCCAGCAAAATATATTTTGTAGTCGGCACAAAAGTTTAGTAGATGTAGCGAAAATGTTTGTGTTCACCATAAAATATTTCCACGAGGTCAATATTCACAAAATATTTTGTAGCCACCACTAAACTATTATTTTTCCCCTTCAGTGATTAGGCCGCTGCTTCAAGTAACTTTACGAGAAACTGGCCAGTCCTTGAGTTTATTTTTCTGTTCCTTCAGCGCACGGGGATGCCTGAAATTTCCTGCCGACAGTTTCCGGTATGGGACACGATCTTTCACCATTTGCCTAGGCTTGCGAGATCCGACCTCATGTCAGTATTGTTCAGTGAGGTCGTTGCCTCGTCGTGAAGGTCACGCGATACTACTGTGGCGTCACGCGGGTATCGCCTCGCTTCGTCATCGCCGGGCTTGAAGTCCAGGAGACAGTGCAGTTTTGCTCAAAATGTCGCGGGAAAGAAGGAATCTCCCTCGCGATTACGCAATGCTTCGCCTTGCTTCTTTTTAGCTGGGTTACGGGGATAATGAGCACTTTTGACAGCTCTGATCAACTGTTCCCCTCTCTGACTTGTGTATCCTTCCGCTTCCGCCGCATGGTACGAACTTAATGCGAGTTGTACGGCATTCACGTTTTTCATCCGCCACATGCCTTTCTTTTTAATTCAGAAATAAAAAAAGGTACATAACACGGTCACGTGCATAGCCAGCATTTTATTTAATGACCGTACATATTTCTCCCTCTATTTCATTCTTCAGGGGAGAACTGGAAGAGAGGTTGTCCCCGTTGGAAACAGTGGTGGCTCCAGACTTAAGATTTTTTTGTTTATTTTATAAAGAAAAAAAGGGGAGAGGGAGGCCTGAGGATATAGCGCTGCGGTGGTGTAGTGGTTAGACTGCTCGCCTCCCACCTAGGTGAATCGGGTTCGATTCTGGCGGGGTCGCTCGCGGATCCTCACATGTGAAGATCGTGCCGGACGATGCCGCTGCTCGGCGGGTTTTCTCGGAGATCTCCCGTTTCCCCCGCCCATGCATACCGGCGCTGCTCCAAATTCACCTCGTTTCACCCGCATCGGCTCTCGAGACCTCGATGCTAAGAGCCGCCAAAATCTCTCCACTCCACTCCACGCTTGAGGATATGGAACATCCCTGGTATAATTTTCGGAATTTAAATACTTAATAGTGGCTTTGTATTTAGTCTAGGGTGTCTGGAAATAAGATATGTCACCGTTTAAAATTTAGTGAAATTTATTTCCTTCTTTGAACTTTTTTTTTATCGGTTATCTCCTTTATTTTTATCATTTAGTTCTAAGGGGTTTTGAGGGTTTATGGCTTTGACGGTTTCTGTGGGTTTTACTACCTTTAAACCCTGTCCTACTTTCCCCGACCCAGGGACTGTTTTTGAACATTATAACAGAAAATTAGATGATTCAACTACTTTATGCAGTTAGCTATTCAAGGATTTTAGAACATGTCATACAACTTTAAAATTACTATTTCTCTTAGTCACAATGAAAACTTTTTTCGCTAACAAAATTATATCACAATTTACGTAGGGCATTAGTGTAGACAAGCGCTAAATAATAATACACGCATCTCGTTCATTCTGTGAATAAGAAAAAGCAAACAAATATATGGTAAAGCCACGTGAGTTATTCTTACTTCATGGGATGGCTGGGTGTATGTATAATTCGATTCCTGTAACCTCACCTTAACGATACAAAACACTTAAGTAAGGCATTTACTCGGATTATAAAATGCAGACTTTGCTATTTTGGACCTGGCAGCAAGTGTAAAGGTGGCAGGTTTCAATAAATCTTGCTAGTTGTTAAAATACATAACATAACGTTATTAAACTTACAACATTTCTATCAGTCGGGCGTGTTTAAAGATACGATATGCAATCACTGCCATGTATGTTGAAACATTTGCGTGTTATTCACACATAATCAAGTTCAACATGAATGTTTAAAAAATACACATTGTTAGATTTAATTCACTTAGTTATATTTTTTGATGAATTTATTTTTATGGGTAGAATAAATAATAAATGGAAACTACGTCCTTCAAGAACGCGTTGTTTCGTCTAAACTATACAGTCGACTGAAATTAAATTTAAGTGGTGTCTTTACACAGTTTTTTATTTTACTAAAATGTTTACTTCATCCAAGAATATAAATTTTCTGTTAGTAAGCCAATGCACTTAGCTGTACTTAGCGAAAGTGTTCATCATCACCTGAAGGTATGAATGCAAATAAAATGCAAGTATGGAATCTAAAAACCTGCATTGAAGCCTTCTCGCTCCTGTGGCAGTGCCCGAGTCATTGCAATCGCAGAAAGGCGACCAGAAATAGCAAACAGTGAGCCACTTTTCAATATTTCAATATACGTATACTGGTAGACATAAGGTAAAATTAAGTTACCTAATCACTGTGCAGTGACAAGCACAACAAAATTAACGTGAAGTCCTATTAAAAAACAGCTTCGCATTTGGGTTGTAATTTATTCTCCTGTCGACATACGCTTCGATTACACATTTACGTTTGTAACCCATGATTAACCCAGCTCAGTTAAATGCTGCAAATTATTAGGTTACTTTAGGAATAGTTAGGTATTATAAAATGTACATTCAAATACTGATTACAGTGATACAATATTTTGCAATTGTGTAAGTTTTGCGTAGTTACAAAAATAAATCAGGTTTTTGGTATGCCCATATCACAACCCCCTTACAACACCACAAACAGTTGTTATAAGAACAAAAAGCAAATACACTGCCCTGGTCCAGAAAATACTATAATTATTTTTAATGTCCTAGGACTTGGTCACTACACATGCTACCAGTTTGGAATTTTCAAAATTTCTACAACTTACCATTGATGCTTTCTAAGCTTTATTTTAGGTCTATAACTCCATTGTTGGTTTTTATGCAATTTTTGCGCACAGAAAGAATGTAAATACAATATAGATTCTTTGTATCATCCATTTGGATTATCACGAGTCAATTAAACTGCTGGGCATAATGGGTTATGAATTGTAATCACCAAAAACCCCAACTGTGTTTAACTTTTATTCTACCGTAAGCATGTCTTGTAAGTAAAATATTATTTTTTTGACATTTAATAAATATTTTAAAAGAAGACTTTCACGGGGACACTGATAAGCTCAGCAATATTGAAAAATCAGCGTGTGAAATATATATCAAGCACAGGACTGTTGGATTGAGTAATAGGTACAAAGCATTTTTCAAGTATTGAAATGTTTTTTAAAATGGTGATTTTAGTATTTGTGTTTGCACTTTCACCTTTACAAAAATTAAATAACCTGAATAATGCACATATTTCAAGATACATACTATCTAAGGTCTATAGGAATGCGTAAACACACCTGCATGTATGGGGCTGTGTTTACTCATTTCTGTGTACACACCTCAATAATTAAGAAAGAATTGTTTTTCGGGTGTCTAACCATAATATTACCTCGTTTAGCAAATTACTACAGGTGCAGTAAAATGGAGAACTGTAATTTTTTTTTTCTATACTGCCGTATCGTCTCTTCAGTTTTATTCCTGCGAAAATCGCGTTGTCCTACACCTAAAATTTATTTATTAATCACTGTTGATACTGAATAAAACGTGATAATTTTGTACATTCTTATGAGACATTCCACGCAGATGTCACCGATGTTACGTGAAAAAATGAGAGAGAGACAGAGATACAATGCGCAAAAGCACACCATCACAAGTGTATCGCGACTTCTCCCAACACAGTGCGATTGTGAACTCCGAACGGCCCGAGTGTTGGGAAATTTAGAGCACCGTCCAGTCTACCTCTCATAGCTATATTATTAAATTTTACGTTACACCTACCTACCTACTACCTACCTACATACCTACTTATCGACTGTTCCCGATAAACTGAACACTTTTGAAAGTACTGCTTTTTGTATACACATTGTGTATTCTTCCGCAATAGGTATAATAAACATTACCGTGGGTCTGGTTACTTTATTAATGCGTCATCCAAATGAAACTGTGAAATGATTATAAATGTAAACATTTTACACATTTGATAATTGTTACCCTTACATGCATTAAAAAAAAAAAAAAAAAAAAAAAAACATACACAGTATTTACTAACGTTTACCTAACACTTTGAATTCCACTTCAAAACACGGCACTTCTTTCCCTCCGTCATTACAAACTTTACGGGTTGTATGCCAGTCCGCGTACCCGTGAAAATATACGCAGGTAGGGGCAGTAACATTTTCCGAAGGTTGATTAAAAAAATGCTCAATTAATTGTGAACATCCCACATCTAACTACCTGTAAACCTACCTTTTACAAACTTTCTTTATTTGTTGTATATGGTCGGAAATGGTTGCACATGAAACATTTAATTAATCCGAGCAAGTTTCGTGACGGTGGTGCGTGGAGTTGCCTCCACGCGTGCCTTTAAAGCGTCGTTATCAGACTAGCGATGCGGCGCGCGTTCTGAAGTTGCGTCCACGTCACATGCACTCAACTAGTGACTTGCGCCCACTTGTCGGCCCAGTAGCAATGTAAAAAATGGCTACATATTGCGCCAGTTCGTACATAAAGGCGTATAAAATTAAAAAAAATAAAACGGTTTTCACACGACGTCTATTTAAATATTTCTCTTTTAGTAAAACACGCAAGCGGGACTACTTTCCGCCATCAGCAGCCAAAATACTGCTCGTCGTCCCGTCAATGTTTACTTACAAATGTCTGCAGTTTTGAGCATGTTTTTTTTATAAATTTAATTTCAAGATTGCTGAAGTAACGGCTAATTAGCTTAAAAGAGTACGTTATTCCCCATGACAAAATAGATTGCGAGAGAGATAAAGAGAACATTGATAATTTGTGCTTCTACCGCAAGAAGGAAAGTTGGACACCCTAGAATTATCTCGAACAAATAACAAGTCCAGGATCCAATAGGAATTGTATTCACTTTATCTCTGCTCAGACTACACGATCAGCTTGCCACATCCCTCAAAATTACACACTCGCAAGACTTGGAAATATCAGCCACGTGCAATCAATCCACTTCCAGAAAATGAGTGAGTAAACCAGGTAAATTATCGTTTTCATGGCAACCTCTTTTTTTGTTCCGCCTAGTGGCAGAACGACGATACCAACTAGATAAAAAAAGGGCGAGACTACAGAGTAAACAAGGCGGTAATGACTGGAGTTCGTGTGCAACAGGCAGTTTCACAAAGGTACCAGCAGTAATAATTAACTGTGTAACTGTGAATTGCTGTAGTTGATTCATAGTTAATTTTATCAATTTTGGAAACAAAACCTGCCGGTGATTGCATATAGCTGACGTGAACAACGACTGAATTATTTCAGGGTTATGAAAAGGCATCGCAGTGCGTGAAATTCCGAAATATGAAATCAAGAACTGGAACTTAATTACTTAATATATTTGAATGGGGTTTGACTTATTGGCTATATATAGATCTGAATTAACAAAACCATCACATACAAAAATAGTAGATACAATGTGCTATAGGCTATCCACGGTAAAATGAGCACTTTTGAAAGCTCTGCTTAAGATATACTTGTAAGCACATTGCGTATCCTTCCGCCATATGTAAAACCAACATTGCCGTGGACCTGATCACATTATTCAAGCGTCAATAAAGGGAAACGTAAAATGATTACAAATGTAAATATTTTACAAATTTTCTAATCTATACATTTGTATGCATTAAAAAAAATTAGAAAGAAAAGTAAATCAGTGCAGTATTGACAAATGTTTGCCGAACACTTTTGATTCAAAGTTGAGACATGGAACTACTTTCCCTCCGTCGTTACCAACTTTACTGGGCGCATGCCACTACGTGTGCCCGTAAAAATACACGCAGGTAGGGACAGTGACATGTTTCAAGGGTTGATTTCAAAAGTGCTTACTTTATCGTGAACAACCATTATAGTTTTCAAATAAAAAAATATTTAACTGTTGTGTCAATAATTATAAAACCCCGTAAAATCAGTACAAACGCAAAAATAATTGTTTTAAAATCTATCGAATTTTTATTTGTAACATCATATAATAAAATATTTTATTTTTATTTTTATTGATTTTTTAAAAGCTTCTTTCAATTTTATTTTAGAAAACCTTTTTTACTTTACTGTGTGTAAACGTCAATATCACACATTTATGTTAATTTTTTCGAAACATTTACTGCTTTGTGGTTCATATCTGTAATATTTCGCAAAAAGTTGGTAATTTCTATATCGAAAACTATAGACTGTATGAACTATTGCTGTAAATGGTAGTCTCCAGCATTAAAATATCTTGTCAATAAATATAAGCACATTTAAATATATAGACTAGTGAAATTCTGTTATTAATGATATGTTTTGGGAATTTGGCACTGCGAGACCTTTTCAAAGCCCTTAATAATGCGCCTAGCGAATTTCGGAAAGTAGTTGTACAGCTTAGCGTTTGATGAAAATTGTAATGTTCAAAACTTATTGTCATTGATTTTTTTTTAGAATAGTGTAGTAAGAAATAAACATAACAATAATATATAGAGTGCGGGTAAAAGTCACATAGGGTCTTAGGTCTTCGACCTGTCGGTCGCACAGAGAAGTGATATGAGCTTGAGTTAAGTAGAGAGATTTGGGCGGCTCTTAACAACGAAATCTTGAAAGCCGACTATAATTAAATGAGGTGAGAATTGAGTAGCGCCGGAATGCAAAGGCCAGGGAAACGGGAGATCCCCGAGAAAACCCGCCGATCAGCGGCATCGTCCGGCACGATTCCCACTTGCGAAAATCCGGAAGTGACCCAGCCAGGGATTGAACCCGGTTCGCCTTGGTGGGAGGCGAGCAGGCTAACCGCTCAGCCACCGCGGCCCCTAAGCGATGAGGTGTTGCCACATTATTCAACGATAGTTCTTGGAGACAAACACAAAACACCAGGAACGGGCAGCAATAAAAGGTAAAGGCATTATTGAAACATTTAATTTTTCCCCGTCTTCCAAAATTCGTGTCGATTTTTAACGAGAAAAACCGGCGAGCAACCGTAAAAGATGATAAAGAATGATCAGTGTGCCTCTTTTGAACAAAAATAGCTAATGTACATAATTTATGTGGCATTGTTGAATTTTTTTTCTTCATGATTGCTAAGTACGGTGGCTAACATTCCCATGTCAGAAATAGCTGGATCTCTTGCTTAAGCCGTACCAGGAAAGATATTTCAGGAACTGTCCTGATATAAGCATTTGAGGTGGTTAGAATGAAAGTAAACTAAGTCACGATTACCTAGTTTTGTAGAATAAAGTGTTTTACAAAAGATTTGTAAAAACTCAAATGTTTTTAAAAGCATTATTCCTACGTTAAAAATGATATGCATTTTTGCCTTTTAAGCATAAATAAATATTTTATTTGTATCAGCCTTAAATATGAAGTTTTGTTTACTTGCGCCACTATCATTCCAAGCAGTTTTGGTATGTCTGACATATGAATGAGAAATGTATAATTGAAATACTGATGTAATTTGGTGTCCTTAAACAAAATGTATTGATAACACATACAAACGTAAACAAGTTATTTGTGTCTATTTCGCAACACTTGTTGAGCTATCCTTTTTGGTTATCATCTGATAGAGCGTCTGTATCATTTCCCATATTTGATGACTTGATTTTTCGTAAGTACCAGTGATGCACTGGAGGTGTGTATTTCAAAAGACGCAGCATTCCCTTTTATTGAGGTAGTTGATAATCCTTGGCTCCTTGAAGAGTTTTTCCTGTGTAACTGTTCTCAGCATCCTTGGGCAGCCATTCTTTGAAGGTTTTAAGCTGAGCTCTGAGAACTGAAAATCCTCTTGAAGTGTGTACTTGTGCTGAATGGAGAATAGCTTCGTCTTCTCATACCTGAGCCACTGCATGTTAAACCAGCTTACAGACTCGCCGTATGTGCTTTTCTTCCGCTTTGTGACGGATTGCCCAAGCGACTCTGTGGAGAGGAATTCGTCTGCTTGCACCGGCACTGCCATAAACTTATTGTTTTTTCTTGCTTTTATTATTATCTCGTACCGGTGGTCAGGAATATAAACAGTTGCTGATTCGGCCTGTTTTTCAATCAGTCCGAAATCAGCATCGTTTGGTAAGAAAGAGCATCTTCGTCACATACTCCGGCATCTAAGGCAGTTCCTGCATCTACTTGTATTCCCTGAAAACCCTTTACAGGGCCAGTCATCTCAGAGTCATCAGTGAATATAAATCAGTTTTCGTCATATCGGAATGGTGTAAAAAATACACTTATGAGTGGATTATATAAAAATTGCTTGTAGTATTTTAGCTTAAACGTGTTAGCAAATTAAATTCTCTATACAAG
>NQII01005709.1:124012-150080 GCA_002778355.1 Clitarchus hookeri | reverse complement strand
CGTCATCTCGGGGACGCCCCCGGAGCAGTGCCCTGCTCACCGCCCAGCTCCTCAATAAGAGGGGGGATCTCTCCGTGCCTCCTCCAGCATGCGGAGTCAACCACTGCCAGCACGAGTCCAACCTCACCTGATCCGTACAACGAAGAGAACCTCCGTATGGGCCAAAGAGATCATCCCGTGCTACCTCTTATTTTCCATGGCACTTATGGGTTTTCCAATGCCTGACCGCCAGGGCCCCACCCACGGGCAGGGAGAAGCGGATTTTCTCGGGGGGCTCCCGTTACCCACGCTCTTGCACTCCGGCGTTGCTCTATATTCACCTCACTTCACTCTCATTGGCTGCCGATGTTAAGAGCCGTCCAAACTTCCCGCTCCCCATTCCTCAAGCGTGTACCGCTGCTCTCCCACTTCGAACACCGGCTCCTGGGTCGGCCTCTTTGAACTCAACTTACGCGGGCGAGGAGGATCGTCTCGAAAACGGATCGCCCCGGACATGCCTGACATACACAAAACAAAAGGACTTACCACAGCCCGCTGTTTATAACAGACGCCCAAACTGTGACGTCAGGTATGTCGACGTAGTCTCCGAACACAAGGCAGTGGAAATGCAAGTGAATAACCATTACATGTTCGCTTTGGCGCTTCTTCCGTTCAGAAGTGCCACGAATCTTCGCTCCTCACACCTCTATAGTGCAAAATACGAACGTTTATTTGCACTTTTTCACGTAAACTACTCTACAAATCATACTCAGTATTACAGTCGCTACGAATCCAGTCGTTTCACAACTACAGACTGGCGAATCATTGAAACACACTAGCAGCCAGTGTCTCAGATTAGCAAAAAATCACCCACAATAAAAGTTGTCATGGTTGAAATATTTTTAAATACCACCTGTTAATTTTTTTTTTTATTAAGGAAAATATCAATGATTTGGAGTGAAGACAAACCTGTTGGTCGCTCTAAAAATCTGAATCTAGAATTTTTTTTATTTGTGAAATCAAAATTATTTTCTTGTCACCGCATAATTCTTTGAAAGTATTTGGAGGAAAGGAGTGTTTACTTTATAATCACTGACGAACAGTTTGTGGTCAACACAAAATAACCATTCGTCCACATTAACTCATTTTAAATTTTTTACTTACCTCAAAACGGGCTTCGATTATGTAAATAAGTACCAATAAGTGAAAAAAAAACTTTAGAACTTTAAACTAATTATTCTACATACTTTCTCAATCTCGTATTCAGAGGTTGAGCTTTAACCGAATGGGTTTAATTACGACTCGGGCCACCTACTTATCTGGCTTTGTTAAGGCTTTATCTTCAGGATTTCAGGTGCAGTGTTCGAATACATTTTAAGTTTCTGAGTGTGCGTTGTTTTCAGGTAGGTATAAGGTAAGGTTGGTTTATCACGTGGTAAGCTCCCCAGATCAGTCCACCACCATTAATGGGGCGACGTTGATGAAACAGATGAGCTCCAAATTTCGCTGATTCAGTTTAATCTGCATTCGTTTAGGTTTAAGGTGTGGAATAAACTTACTCGAGCGTATCCACACATCACTGCTGCAACGACAGTCTTCCAGATGAGATGTCCATCTCAAGGAAGTCTTTGGAATTTTGTATGAGGGGAGCTGCTCGTTCGACAGTTTAAACAGAGTGAGGGAGTGAGTGAAGAGATTTGACCGGCTCTTAACAGCGAGGTCTTGAGAGCCGATGAGGGTGATTGAGGTGAGTTAGGAGCAGCTCCGGAATGAAAAGGGGGTGGGGGGGGACGGGAGATCCCCGAGAAAACCCACTGACCAGTGGGATCGCCCGGCACGATTCTCACATGCTAAAATCCGGGAGTGACCCGGCCTGGAATTGAGCCCGGTTCGCCTTGGTGGGAGGCGAGTAGGCTAACCGCAGAGAGGTGAGGTGGTTATTTTGAATGCAGTTTCATCTACCTTATGGAGATGATTGTGGAGAAAGAAACCCGTTTGAAGTGCATGTCCTTAATGCAGTGTTTCATTTACCTAAAATACAATTTTCTGAAAATGCTTTTAATTGTATTAAACTGATATGCTGAGATTATAGAGATATATTAGCAGTTTCAGAAATTATTTACTACAGTAAACGACTGTTTAGTAACAAAGTGTTTTGCATGGCAGCTTATAAAAATTATATTGTGGTTTAATAAAANACTACAGTAAACGACTGTTTAGTAACAAAGTGTTTTGCATGGCAGCTTATAAAAATTATATTGTGGTTTAATAAAACTTCTTCAATTTAAAAAGTGCTTGTGGTGCTGTTATACAGTAGAACACTATTGTAAAATTACTATTAATTAGTGTCTAATAATTAAAAACATGAAGTTTTTTTACTCGGATTACAGGAGTTAATGATTATAGTCATAAACGGAAAGCCACGTCAGTTCGGAATTTTTAATTTTTATATTAAGGCTTTGAAAGTCGTTTTATTACCCTAGTTTTAACAGAAATTTAAGTAAAAAGCATGCGTTATTATTTATTTGTTATTTCGAAACTTTGTGAATCTTGAAAAACTGCGAACGGAATATGCAATGCTTAAAACGAGAGCGAATAATTAATTTTTTATTCAGAATACAAAAATATATATCTTCTGCTATAGATGTTGGTTAGGTCTCTCGGGTCACACGCATTGCCAAATATGGATATGTTACCAGTGCGTGTATATTTTTTTTGTTGTAGAATATCCACAAAGGCACATATTCGCAGCTTCTTGACACATTAATCTTTAAGTTAGTATTTTTCCTTGAAGCAAGTTTCTTCTTCTATAGTTGTTTAGTGAATGTTGTTAGTATTTTTGAAGTTAAAGTACTAAGGGAAAATTGAATTTTCTCCTCAGTTACGTTAACTATTTCACAGGCTATTTGAATGTAGTAATGTTTCAAGTCGGCATCTGGGTAAAAATAATTCAAGTGAATAATATTTGCCAAAATGTTACTTCTATATATATTTTTTTTAAATTAATGTTGACTTTACATATTTTATATTGAATCTGATATAGAAGTTCAATATAAAATTAACATACAATTGTCTGTTGGAATGNACATATATTTATATATATATTTTTTAAATTAATTTTGACTTTACATATTTTATATTGAATCTGATATAGAAGTTCAATATAAAATTAACATACAATTGTCTGTTGGAATGATACTTACAGTGACCTGTTTTTGACATACAAAATATGATTATAAAGTACAGGAGGTAAACTTTCCGTGGCCTAAGAAAGGTTTCGCACGAAGAGAAAAAGGAATGGATAAGTGTAAATAAACTCTCGTGTTTGTGTTACCTTACACATTTATTTAATTCGAAAATCAGTTGTTCGACACAGCGGGGCGGCAGACACATTCCAATGCAGTGGACAGGCAGCAAAGGGGCGGTTTTTTTAAACAGGAGTTTGGGAGGAGAGGGTGGACAAATTACACCACAATACACACACATGTATTAAGTACAGCCACTTAAATAATACGACACAAGTTCTTTCAACTTCTCGATAGTAATACGTAACAGCAAAACAGGTGCGTAAATTAGCTGAGTATGTAGTCTACATGCATATAGTTACACTTGGTGTCCATAACCTTAACTCTACAAAGTGCTCTGTTAAACTCTTTGTAAACAAAAACAAATCCAAATATTTATGCACTTTACTGCGCGTGCTTTGGTCAGTCGTTTAATTTTGTTTAAACTAATCATCGTTACATTGTTGTTGTATTATCTTTTTATTAAATTCTCAGTCTTTCAACCTAGCCAACGATTTCAAGAAATAAATTTGTGCTATCTCATCCCTACGTTAGTTTACTCTGTTTCTTTCAGTTAAAAGATCCTTTGTTAAATATGGATTTGTTTTTGTCTAACCATTCACTAAAAATAGCGCTAACAAACGACGATAATTTCTCTTTACCCTTAACATGAATATTATATAATTATATATATTTATTTGACATTTGTATTTTTTTTCAATCACAGTGCGTAAGAAACAAATCCATAAACCACTTTTAAAAGCGTATAAACACCAGAATTCGTAACTGTTACTTAGTTGTAAAGCTACAAAAATATTATTAGTTATTTCCGTAGTTTAACATTAATTGTAACACGCACTTGTAAATACAGAATAAGATAGGTATTACCAATACTTCAATTTGATTCAGGAAATGAAACAAACGAAACCAAGATTTTAACAATTTAGCAGTTATTTACTCTTAGTAATTGTGTTTTCCTTAATTTCTCGGTATTCGCAAACTGTTTAGTGTAGTAATGCTTTCCTTTTCTCAAACTGCTTTTTTTAAGTTTCTTATTTTATATTTTTGCATCCACAAACCACAACTAGACATTCGTAATATTCACGTTTATATATTGAGACAGAGTATTCTCGAAACATTTGTGCGTTTGAACTGCTTATGTCACTAAACTTTAGTTTATTGTACATACTGTAAATGACTACGAGTTAAGCGGAAACAATTAACATTGAATCAAGTTAAGATAAGTTGCTGCGCCTTAAATAATCAAATTGACTGACATGAATATATAAAGTTTTGAGAAATCTAATGTGCCGCCTGATAATACATTAGTTCCTCGGGTATATTAGTTTAACATGAGTGATTTTAGAACTGTCGCTGACTAAAACCAATGAATGGAAATCAGTGTGAATCATACAGCCATAAAATGCAATTAAAGTTTTATTGTAGGAGTAAATTTCGCTTGTTACTTCTGCCCAAATATTTTTTTGACAACTACTTCATTAAATAAATATCTCGCTGAAGTACTCCCATTTCATTCAGAGCGTGGTAAACATTTCAGAAATATTAAATCAATAAAAATAATTTTCTTCTACAGTGTATTGAATTTGACGTCTGAGTATCGAAATAAACGCCTCAAACATAAATTACTGGGACATATCTTTAAATCGAGTGTTTCAGTTATAACCGAGTAATTTTATTGAATGTAGTAACGTTTCTGGTTTCAAACGGATTAAAATAAAAACCTTGTGCCATACGAAACGGATGGTATAGACCTTATAATAAAACTGCTATAAACCTAAATTAACTTTTTATTTTCATTTTAAAGTGAGGAGATATTTCGAGTATTTTGTGCAAAAGTAGATAAAAAGTTGCCTGGCGGTAGTATTCATGATGCACGAAGTTGAAAGCAGCTAAGGTGATGTACAAGGTTTTTTTTCCCCCCTCATATTAAAAATAATTTAGTGAATTAGTTTACGAACTTATTTCTCAACAAGGTTAATACAATGATATCAAAATTATTGCAAGACTTTACACTTTTTGAACGCATAATTTTGAAGACTTTGAGTCAGAATTTGTGAACGCTGAATACGAGTGTATGGAAATACAGCCTACAAACACCACAGCATGTGATAACTGTGTGGATGACTAAGACTAACTTCGTCTAACACAGCCTACAAACACCACAGCGTGTTATAACTGTAAGAACGACTAAGACTAACTTCGTCTAAGACTTCGCCTCAGCGGAACGAGTTTGCGCTCCACTGCTCTAAGGTCACACGCCAGACAACAAAATCGTGTCTAAGGGCGATGAAGAATAATTTACGGCAGATAAGAATTTTCTACCTTGTGTGATTGAAACCAAAGCCCTTTTTACTTCTAATTCGTTCAAAAAAGTGTAGCAAACACTACCACTAGAAACGCTGGAAAATGTTTTCTCAGCATTCTATAATTTTTACCTTCGAGGTAAATTGATTTGCGTTGGGAAACTTTTCTCAGACATCACCTCCAATGGATATTTTGACTCTCGTCTCGTTAAGTAACACTATAAAAATAAAAGTTTATTATTCATACATTAAATTTAAGTTAACAAAGTGGCAAAGAAACAGACACAAAGGTTATAACCTTTTTAAATCTTATATTGTGGGAATTCTCGAAATGTGGATGTTAGTGCGTAGATATTTATTCCATAGTTTATTTTCAAGAATTTTTTCTTAAAAATTTACTTCGTTTCCTGAATCCAACTTACTGATATGATTACCAAAGAATAGTAGTTTTATCATATTTCAAATCAAAATGCTCTGAAAACATATTTTTTACGAAAATTAAAAACTTCGCTGACATTTGACATTCAAGTCTACCGATGCGGTGGAGTATTTTTCAGTGTTATATAATATTAATTTCACAATACATTTAATTAGAATCAACTGCAGTAGAATATTTGTAATTGCCTCGTTACGTCAGTGCGAGAAAAAGAATTATTCCTTACGTAGCTCTTAGTTTGCAAAGAAAAGAAACGACAAACAAAAAAAACAATCTAATGAATGCCGACACGCAATCTGTTCAGTGTATTTTGCAAATTTATGATATACTAATGAAACGCCCCGCACAGTGTGAGAGATGTTCTCGGCACAAGCGTTTTTTTTAAGTAGAGAAATCAATCAATTATCTTAATCGTTATAAATTTGTTATTACCTAGCCGTTCCCACAGCTTTTATCTCCCAAGAAATGTTCAAATGTTTTTACAGGTTCCTAAAATAGCAACTAAGTATGAATTCAGTCATTGTTTTGCATTAAATAGATTCGTTTATCAAACGCAATGAATTAATTAATGTTTTAAACATGATTATAAAAATGTAATCCCACGTAGTTCTGACAATAAAAGCCGCTGTTTAAATTTCACTGAGGATAGCGCTCAGCTATATGTTACGTAGTAGTTATATTTTACTTACAAATTACGGACAATTTTAAGTTAAGTACCACCAGATAAAATCTGAGGAGCAGGAAATTATTAGTCCTCAATTATACACAATATTTTAAATAAATATACAGTGAGTCATCCACTAAAAATACTTCTTCTACTGAATAAGTGGGGAAAAAAAAGACTCGTAGTTCTAATTATGAGTCAATGAAAAATACTCCATATACGCTTTAAGATGTTCACCAACAAAAATTAAAATATCAAGGCATGTACAAAAATATAACAAAAGTAATATAAAATATACGTAGTGGTACATAATTTGGAAGGATTTTACAATACGTTTTCTACAGTACTATTCACACATATACAATATTTTACTACAAATATTTAAAATTTATTTTCTATTTTAACAAAAGAAACCATACCTGGTGACGTATATTATATTTTTCTAATGTTATCGATTTCTAAAGTAGATAAGTTACATGCAATACAGCAGTGCAATTACATTTAATTGTATTGTTTAAATATTACTTTATTACGTTACGTGCAAGTTTATGTAACATTACCAGCCATCATTTAATAGGAAAGCACAGTGTACACAAAATATTACAGCAAATAATTGACAGAAATTTAAAATTTTTATATAAATATAATTGTGTATATAGTTCGTTTCTTTCTTGATATGCATCAATTTTGCATTAAGTTCAACTCATCCACATTCACTTTATTTCTTACGGAATGTATTTGTCAGTTTCAAAACCCACAAGTTTAACTGTAGCAAATAATTAAATTTAATAATTTTAATTTGTTTCTTATTGTTAAGCATATTACACATTTTAAATACACGCATACTTTTAAACTCCAAGTTGACACACTTATTTTTCACAAGTAATAGTTCCATTAGTTTAAACACTCTCACAAGATTAAAAACAGTCTACATAAACGAAGTTCTTTGGAGTAAAATAACTACATTTATATTTTTTCCCTAGGATGGTAAAAGATTGTCGGAGTATTAATATGTTACATACTATGAAAGCATTTCTTCCAATGTAGTGCTTATCAACAAGTTCATGCATTTATAGCAACTAAATCACAGCATTTTTGAAAACCAAATATTTTACTTAAAATATTTCATACCGCAGAAATTAAACTTGCCTTCAAAACTAGTCTAAAAATATTGTTTACGAGGATTTATTTTGATTTCAATAAGACAATTCAAAGCAACATCGTGGATACTATATATAAAATAAATGTCCCTCGGCGCATTGACGTAAACGCTAAGCGATTATTCACATACATTCAAATAGTTATAATCATTCTCTTCTCTAAAATACCAACTGAGTCATGAGGAAGAGTATACTTTAAATTAAGTAACATAGAGGGGAGTGGATTTATATTAAATTTAATGATGATTTTAACTCAGAAACGTACTGGTGTTGGTAGCGACTTTCAAATCACGGCCGTAAAAACAGAGCGAATAAGCCTAGAAATTGTCACAACCGTTTACTTTTAAAAATTTTCCGCTCTAAAATTAACACAAAAATGCAAAAATTAAGTTACATTTTTCGTGCCTTGTCAATCTACTCACAAAACAGGTGCCCATGTGAAAAAACGTCTTTAGGGCGAAAATAGGCCTGCATTATTACGAAATAGAACAACACACGGAAATTTTACAACTTAATTTTATATCGGGCACAGCGACGAAGAATTTCGCACCGGAATGTTGAAGCCAACGGCAACTTCCGGATCACAGCTGGGTCCCGAACCATTAGGCTGGCTAGATTTTCAAATTCTGAGACATCCTATCGTTGGATCTGCTTCGAGGAGTTTTCGGCTTCCTCACTGCGTGTGACGTCATAACGAGTGACGACACACATTTACACTCGAACGTCGAGGCTAACGCTTGCTCATCATAAGACGTACGGCAAACTATAAATAGAGAAATATAATTACAAATGTAAAACAGCATGTTCCCTACACAAGAAAATATGTATTACACACATGGAACATTCATTTATAATAAGGTTACATTTAAACAGTTTTATGCGTAAAAATTTACAGGAACATTAAACATGACATGGAAAACTACAAACAAATTTTTTTTTTTTTTTTTTTAGCATGTTGCCGTCTAAAATCGCGATGCCATGCTAGTAGCAAAGTTATCTCTAAACTGCCTAAAACACCAACAACATCCAATTTTACAATATCGATACATTTCCAATTCTCGATCAAAACTAACAATGTTTATGCTTTGGTCCTTTTGTGAACACCCAGATTTTGTTATTCAAAATTGTATTCTCGTTCATTGCCACAAGAAATTGTAGGGTAGTAAAGTCTTGTTTTAAACTGGAGATAGAAATATTCTAGTGGAGATATATTTTTGACTTGTAAATGACTGACTCAATTTGATGATGATGGAAAAAAAAAAAAAAAAAGTTGACCAGAACATTAAGAAGGCAAATTGTTTGATAAATATTTTCGTGTTGGTGTTAAAATAAACGGTTGCTTACAGAACCCAAAAAGCTCAAATTTTGTGACTATATTTCTTTCCAAATTACGCTCCACTTTGCAACAATTACCATACCATGATTAGATTTTATAGGAATCGCGACTACAATTTATGTTGATTACATTAGGCTTACATTAGGCATACTTGGGGAAGGTGACAATTTTTTAGTTTATTGTAAACTATAAAAATTGTATTTAACTTTTCGCAGCTGATGATATGAGTGATATACTAACTGTTATACGTTAATAATTTTCGCCAGGAAAATTATTCCATTACTTTTGAAGGTGTTCCTCAATTGGGCAATTTTACATTCAAACGTCAAATCAGTAAATGGGGCACACTGTTTATGTTTCAGATATTGTACGACCTTGCCAGAAGGTCATTTTAAGTTTATTGGATGACTTACCGTGAGGTTTCGATGTGGTTTCCTCCCAAAATTTCTTACCACAATCAAAACACAAGTAATATAGGAAAATATAAAAAAAATAATTTGTTACGTGTAGTTTCGGAAATATTGCGAGGTTATAGTTAGCCTTATTCATCCAGATAACGGGAAATGGAGAACATTTTTGAACCAACGTATCTCCGATAACACTCATGACTAGTTTGTTCTTTAATGATTGTATGAACAAGGTTTTGACTCTGTTAAGATGTTTGCAGACCAATCGCGAGCGTTCTTCCTTATAGTATCAGAATCCTCATTGGTCCAGTGAAATTGGGCAGTAGCTTCAAACATGCATGACAACCAATAAGTAGAGACCGGAAAAAATCGCGAGTTCAATGACCTGCAGGCTAAACTCTACAGTCTTATGTACAAATATGCCGACATCAACTGCCCATTGGTTGCTTGCTGTCATAGTGGTAGGCGACGATTGGAGCAGCATTCTCCAGGAAGTGTCAAATACGGCGTGGGCCAATGGATTAAGTTATATAAACGCATGTGTTTTGAATTCTCGCTTGTCCTAAAAGGAATCCGCGAATTCTTCAGGTCTCTACCAATAAGAAAATAAAACTGTTGGACATGTGTACGGTACGTCGAGTCCTAGCAAACAGTCAACTTTTCCCGTGATAAACCATCATCTTTACATATTCAGCAAAGTTAAGATTTAGGAATATCCTACAATCGCAATTGTTGCACTTCTCTTTTCCCAGTGGTTCAATTTACGTGGAGCTATTCTGATATTTTTTGGCACTGTAGCAAGGGGGGAAAGGTAGTGTTAGGGCGATCGTCGCACGTGCATCGAATGCCTTATCGCCTTTATGCGTGATGCACTGGATATATGTGTTGTCTTGTAGTCGTGAAGGCTGCAGCAGCGTGATTCACAGCTGCGACTATCATTTTACCACTTAATAAAAAAGATGAACATATAGCTCATGTATCTGTTGTAATTTCCAGTTTTTTTTTCCGCGCGACTACGTGGTACCTAAATATTATGCAGGAAACACCCGATATTTGGCTACAATTACAGTAATGTTGAGAGATAAACACACACGTAAGGTTTCTAAAGATGAACAAGTACCTTCCACGGGCAGATTTGATTATGATTCTCCAAAACTCATTTTCCTGGACGTAGCAATTTCAAGCAAGGAACATTGTGTACAATAATAATACATTGGCAAACACAGCATAACTGTGCATGTTTTTGAAGTCTGGCTTGTCCTAAAATGAAGTCGCGAAATTTTCCAGCTGTTAATAATAAGCAGGGCCACTTGGTCATCAGCGAAAATATTTCACGACTAAGTGTACCTTAAGACACGTTATTTTGGAACCAGTATCGCTGTTTCGATGGTTTTTACTCGCACGCGCATTACGTGTCCACCTGCGAATCACAGACGTACAGTATCGGAGTAACCTGATTCTGATTGATCAGTCAAGTAGAGAACGTATTGTCACAGAAACACGCCACCAATATGTTAAAAAAAAAAAAAAATACTGCTTATATGCCGGTACCGTATTGGAACCTAGCATGCGCGGAACTTTTTTTTCTAGCGAAAAACGGGTGGCCCTAATAATAAGTGTGAGTACGGTGTGTTGCTAGCTCTGCGTCAGGGTCGCTGCCGCAGTAGAAAGAATGCACCGTTGTTTAGCTGATATTCGGAGAGCGTGTGAAGATGTCGTTTCTTCCGCGGGCTGCCTCGCCCTGCTTCCCCCGGAAGATGTTCCGCGCCACTGATCAAGGAAAGCGTCTACAGAGAGGAAGCGAGGTCTACTGGGAGGTCTACCGGAACGGAGCAACATCGCCTTTCAGTTCTCGATCGCGCGATATTCCGGTCCGCTGGGCGAACCTCGTCTAATAAAGCGTCGATGATTTTTTTTTCTTTTTACCTAAGGACGCATCTTCCGAGCCGAAACGTCGCTACACAATGCCTGCGCCGGGGGGNCATATATTCCTCCTGGTGACCCGGAGTTAGACCCACGGCCACGGGGAACCATCCGAGCAGAGTGCAGGAATCGTCCGGGACGAAAAACCACGCAATAAATATTTTTTTGGGCATGTCGCCGACATCTCGGTATACTGTTTTCATACGTGGGTTGCGGTATAAAGTATTCAAGCCTGTACTGAGGGTAGGGGGGGATGTGAATTCAGGCACGTCAACTTACTGCATACAGATTAACCCTACTGTTAACACTATCAATACGGTGCCGTAATGCCATACGGACAATCAATTGTTTATGCCGCCGTAAAACCCCGAAATCAGTTAAAACCAGAATTCTCCAGTCAAAACCACGTTCATCACAGCACTTTCGTTAAAACTGGTACCAAGCAGTCAATGCTGGAATTCACTAAGAGATGCTATGGAGAACTAGAATTGTCAGAAATAACTTTCATGTTTATATAATTGCAGTTATAACTGTTTAAAACTAGTCCTGGCCAAAGTTAATCAGTTTAAACCATTTTTGCGCGTTTGTTTTAGTCTATTAACGGTTTCTTTACACTTCTTGAATCAAACCTTTGAAAAACAACCCCATCTGTGTTGTGTCTGGTTGTTTACTAAATATTTCATATATCAGAAGCGTTTAATACTTCCGTTAAGAGTAAAAGTTTCATATTTTTGGGTTATATTGAACTTTTACTTATATTTTATTTATAAATTGCAATGTTGCATTTATAAACAATGCGAATAAATACTGTGAAAATATAGGTGTGTTGGTAATAGCTAAGAAAAAGTTCTTATTGAAATCAGAGCACAAGAATGCGGTGCCGTGCCCCTTTGGTGTAATTTTATATACTCGGTTAAGCTTTGTTTGCACGTGGTGGACGCATATCCTGAAAGTAAAACTTGAGCAGGGGTTCAGAAAAGATGGAAATAACTGTGAATGGACAATATATGTTAAATTAAGGTCGGGTAGGTTAGGTTTCGTTATGTTATGATTATGCTAACCATTAAAAATTTGGTTGTAATTTCATCTGTTGTTAATTTTTCTCCTAACGCACCACTTTACGACTATACGAATAAGCGAGTGTGGTTAATATTTGTTTAACCAGTAATACTGCGTTTTTAACTGAAAGAATTCTTTTGGAAACTAGGACTATCTAACAAACATGGCGAGTTCCTTTATTTACTAGTTAGTACTAGTTTTAATGGAAGGCCTTTGATAAAAGTAATGATATGGTAATATTACAAATAATTTCTTAGTGTGTTGATAAACTGATAACTTCAATTTACTATACTCTCTTTTGTTATAGGTGGGCGTCTATTATGGCCACGTACGCAATTACAACGCGTCATTTACAACCATTTATCAGTACACCTAAAGAGAGAGCACTGCGTGGGCAAAACAACAACAGACACGGCTGGAGACCCTACAATGTCCCGGATTCATGTAGCAACAAGATACACTCTACAGTCCTTTGTGTACTCCAGCCACAGTTGGTTGTTGATTGGCTGATGCTCCAGTTATACCTCGGACCTGGTAGCACGAGATTCGGTCCTTTGTTTTCGTGCAGATTAAACATTGGCTGAAACTCGTCAAGGCCGTATCTTACAAAATACTTGCACAGCCGATCAGAAACAGGTTATGCCTACATCAAATTAACTGCCACGCCAATTCCCCCTATGCACGTACCCACTCAATGATAGAATTATAAACGTTACGGGTAACAATTTTTTTTCTTCAAAGTTTATTTTCAGAATTGCGAGAATTCTCTTGCAGTATTCTCGCAACCCTTGTAATATGTTACCACATCTCAAAGTTATTAATAATTATATTCGTGCTACAGCCACCTATCCTATTTAATATTCGAATAAAATCGTGTAATAATCCTCCCTTTAAAACACTCTGCCATTACATAAAAAAAAACATGCGTGTAAGATGTTCTAAAAATTTCAACACACTCTAATATCAGCATAAAATATACGTGTTTAAAATGGGGTTAATGGAACAGAAAAATCGTTTGCAATGAGACAAAAAATATATTCCATAACTACACTTTCCTGAAAAGAAAATATTGTTTTCTCTTTCCCTCGTCATTTATAGGGAAGATATCTATTACATTTGATATTTCGTACTGCCATACATGCCCAGGTATACCAGAGCTAGAGGGTTTAACATCTCTCTTTTGTGTATTTCTTAAGTGAAAATGGCTAAAGTTGGCGTTATCATTGCGATCATTTTTTTAAGTACGAAAATTACGACAAGACTTTAAAATATAGTCCATCATTCACGGTTACTTCAACTTTTCTGAAGCCCTGCTCAAGTTCTACTTCCAGGATATTCCTCTTCCAGGATATTCCTCCGCCACATGCAAGAAATAACTCAACTATACCTAGACGATTACACGAAAGGGCACAGCACCG
This sequence comes from Clitarchus hookeri, assembly GCA_002778355.1. Taxonomy (NCBI): domain Eukaryota; kingdom Metazoa; phylum Arthropoda; class Insecta; order Phasmatodea; family Phasmatidae; genus Clitarchus; species Clitarchus hookeri. The sequence goes on along the minus strand of NQII01005709.1, from coordinate 136,090 downwards.
CATAAGTGTGCAGTCATTTTAATAATATTTTACGTAATAACTATATCTTGCAAGGCATTACCAACACACTTATTTTCTCCTTGTTTTATTCACATTAAATAAAAAATAAATATTAAAATTTACGAGTAAAATATAATTAAATGTTTAATTAAACCAAAAATAGGATACTTTTACGTTAAGATAATTATTAAACTATTATGATACATAAAATTTTAGAAAAAACCAAGCACGTCGTACATGGTGTGATTATTCAAAGGTTTGATGTGTAGAAACCATAAATAGACTATAGCGAAGGTACGTGCAGTATAGTGTTATCTTTATCTTTCATCTTTTATTAATAACCGTGCCCTGCTTTTCTGTATGACAGTTTAACGATTGACATTTAATAGTGTTGCAGTAAATATAATACTTTTAATATCAATAACTTCTCAACTTTTTACAACCACTGAACAATAGAACAGTAAAAAATCTGGTTGGAAACAATAAAAACTCGTAACATTTAACATTATTTTGTGATGAGAATTTTTTAACACTTCGAACCAGAAAGAAATGACTCGCGTGTATAAATTACGCGAGTAGTCGGACGCCCCCCCCCCCCCNTCCGAAATTCAAAAAAGAGAACCAAAGACATCGACAGACGACGCACGGGATACGTCGACTTCTGTGCAACTACTGATCTCAACACAGACACGATCAAGTGTGATCAATTTCTTTTCACGGAGGGCTTGAATATGAACGTCGTATGCGCATCGCTCCGTTGACACTGAGCTGAGCTCGCGAGATCAGACTAATGTTGTGGCCTTGTTTCTTTCAAGATTGCCTTCAAAGCAAATTTGCGGGACGAATGCAAAATAAAATATCTACCTAAGTGGCGACACCTGTGGGGCTGTTCAAATAAGTATCCAAATGGTTTTCTTTATTATTGGCATATTGCGAATTTTTTTAAACTGCAGAATAATATTATAAAACAATCTTAAAAACTATATTAATAAAACTAGAGGGACTTTAACTTAATACATTAAAAGTTTGAAGTTTCAGAATGTTACGAAGTGATAAGTTTGGCACAGTCATAAATATTTTGTGATTTCACCAAAATGCCATGAGGAAATTTCTTGGCAATTATTCGAGTCGTTCACGAAAAGTTTCCTGATAAATTTTGAGTTAAGTTCGAAACCGTAATGGCAATAAAATTTAATCTCAAGCGAATGAAATTTCGCATTTTAAAGAAATGGCTTTAAAAATGTCCTGTTATTCAAATAATAATAATTATTATAGTAATAAAAATTATTATTATAACCTGAAATTGGAACTTTCTGATAAGTGACATTTTAAAATTTGTTCACCACTAATTTTAAAATCAAATTACTGATAACAATTAAAACAAAAGTGGCAATTATTATTTTCTAAGTTTTGGTATTTTAACTCAATACCTGTTGATATCGTGGTGCAAAAATATAAAATCTCAAAACGTAGGGATATTTTAGGCTGCCGAAGGCTCTTAAAAGGTCATGTTTGGACTTCTGAGCACCATGCAACTCGTAATAAACCAATCCACCTCAAGGGCGACGTTGTTATTGTTCTGGCATCAAAAGTGGTACGTTACTTGAAACTATCTTCTGTTTTATTAGAAGTGCAGTCTCTTTAATTCAAAATTCGTTCTACGAAATCAGGCATAATCGTTGATTTCATCAGAAACTTAAGGAATAAGGACAACTACAAAGATTAAGATGAAATCATTACTTACACCTGATTTTTGGGAACGCATTTCAAACAATAGCGACTGATTCTTTAAAATAAAAAAAATGTAAGTTATAAATTTTTATTTATTTCACTACTAGAACCACAACGAACGGCCTCTCAATGTTGTTCAAGAGGAGAATTTTTTTTTCTTCTATATTTTGTGTATTTTTCGTGGTTTCGTTACATGATATCAATGTTACCTCGATGAAATAGATTATCACTTAAAAAATTACATTAATCGTGATTTTTTTTTGCGTAATTCTAGGGGGCCACGGTGGTGTAGTAGTTAGATTACTCGCCTCCCACCTAGGCGNTGCCCCCAGATTTTTGCATGTAGGAATCGTGTCGGACGATGTAACTGGCACGCGGGTTTTATCGGGGATCTCCCGTTTCCCCCACCCTTTCATTCCGGCGCCACTCCAAACTGACCCCGCTTCACCCTCTACTGCTCTTAGGACCTTGACGTTAAGAGCCGCTCAAATCTCTTCACTCATTCACTTTTTAAATCCTACGTTTGGCTTACCTGCGACAAGCGACAGTCGATAGTTTAACTTTTAGCTATCTTGACTTCAAATTTTATCTCGAAAAATCAAATTGAAATACTTATGAACGGGTTACAAAATTACCAATATAATATTCTCATGACATTCTGATGACACGGGCAATTGATTCGAGCTTTATAATTATGTATTAATTTTGTTCTATTCTGAGATTTGTATGAAGATAAATATATGAATTTAAATTTTCTTTTAATTATTTTTATTAGTTTTATTTAACCCATTCAGACCCAGTGTACCCAACTGTATACATTACGCACGTGTAGGTAATTTTTGGTCTGTACAGCACATTGAGAAGCTCAATGACCAATGATCTTACCTGTGGGTAAATGTTTCGCAAACCGTCTTACTGGCCTAGGTCAATATTTGTTCATATAACTGCAGCCGAACTAATAGCTTACAGCTCATTCGCTGTGCCAATGAAACAAGAATTATTTCGACTTAAGTACAGCACACATCATAAAATGTTTTGTTTGCAACACCTGAAAAAAACCACATTTAAGTGGGTCTGAAACTTTTTCAATGCTAATAGTTAATGTCAGGACAAAAGTTTACAAGTAACACGATAAAAATGTGGACAGTAATATTCGACTCTTGAACACCTTTAACGGGAACCTTACGCCGTCATATTGGGTCATTGGTTTTTCTAGCTTGTTAACGCGGTTACTTCAGACTTTTCTGAAGCCATGCTGAAGTTCTTTCTCCTCGTCATGCAAACAAAGCTTATCCGAGTCTATGAAGTTTCACTAAAGGAACAACGCACCGCACTCGTGCGCACTAAGTGTAATAATATTTTGCATAGGAGCTATTTCTTACTAGGCATTACCAACAAACATATTTTCTCACTGTTTTTCTTCACATTAATCATAAATTACGTATATTACCATTTATAGATAAAATAGATAGGAAATTTCAATTTAACTAAGAGACACTTCAATGCAGACGCATGTATAAAACACTTACGCACATAACATAGGAAACCACCAGACACGTTAGACATGGTGTGATTTTCCAAAGGGTTGATTTAAAAAAAGTGTAAAGAAATGTCGAATAGACTATATCCAGTTAGCTATTGACCTTACATTGCAGTGCAGACCAGACAAGGGAACTACGAACTCTTGAATTATGTCAAATGTTTAATTCAGCTAAATTTTCGCAAAATCAATGTTGTGACATATATACCAGCTCGTAGTTCAGTAGTTGAAAATTTTTTTTTTTTTATTATAAATAAGTTATAAAAACTAAGAAGCCGATAAGGAGGAAGGTTCCCCTTGAAGGCTCACCTTGGCCAACGCATCCCGTTTGGGAACTGTTTGAAAACGGCCGGAGGTGCAAACGATTGCAGGGGTCGGTACCGGAAGCTACAGTTACTTGTGCCAGTGAGCAAGAGGAAGAAGTGCCCCGGCGAGCGACAGAGTTCCCAGGGCGCGAAGACACCTCCACGTGGGTTCGCGAGCGCGTGCGAAAGACGAGATGGCCCGGCGACTTGCTGGCTGGAGGTCGCCGCCCGCATTCGGCCCCCCGGGGGGTTGAAGGACAGTAGGCCAACGACGTCGGGCTCCCTCGGTTTCGTTGTCGGGTGTGGGTGGTCGGTAGTTCCGTTTGGTTCCTTCTTGCGTCCAGGGTTGTCCTTAGACGAGCCCGCTACCTGACGGCATGGCGTCCTCGCGCAGTATGGACACCCCTACGCCGGCGTTCCGCCTGCAACAAGCGACATTCGCCCTTACGACACTGGGTGTAAACGGACCAGCACGTGGGAAACGTTAAGTTAACACTCTGAGAACCTAGTTGGGGTTAAGCTAACACGTACAGTACAGGTCAAAAGTTTCAGATCACTATCTAGAATGACAGCCAGTTTATTTCAACTCCGGGTAGTGTGAAAATCAGACTAGTACACAGTTTCTCTCTTGTAATGTTGAAATATACTAGTTTATATCCGTGGTCCCAGTTTGGCTGGAGATGTTTCTGACGGACCGTTCAACAGTTACAAAACAAAGAATAACAGCCCATATTTTAGTGTAAGAGGAAAAAAATACGGAATAACATTTATAGTCTTTTTTTTGTTGTTAAATGTTTATATCACAGTAACACCCATATAATACTTTTTCTAAGCAAAACGTTTGGGGGTAATACTTGCACATACATGTACCAATCAACACACTATGCATCTAAAAGAGGTGCATTTTTCATAGCTGTCTCCCAAAATACAAACATACCCAACACCTACAATGCATCATCTAAGTAGTTGAAGTCTATACGAGAATGCTCTAGCTAAAGGAAGTTGCTAGAAAAAAATCCACAGCCATGTTGCAGGAAAAGTTTAGGTTTCGTTCTGCATAATATTGATTGACATTCCTAGATTACCCCGTGGTCTTTAACTTTTGACCACTACTGTATGTTGGCAATCCTGTGCGCATTCCAACCAAAGGTCGTAATCTGGTCTGCGCCGTCAAGAACTATGGCAGTCACCTCAGCCAAACGAATAAACAAGCAACAGTAAAACACACATACAGTTGGCTTACATGTTATTAAACACTTCAAACCTAATTTACACCACATATACATGCATTAAATTTTAATATATTATTTACATAGAGTTCAGTATTGTTGTATTAGTTTTTCACATTAAATACATTTTTTCACTACTACTGGCTCCCTTAGAGGCCCGTATAAGCCACACATTTACACACCATCCCCTCTGGAAACTCCTGGGCCTTCACTGTACATATAAGGTCAGTGTTTTCCGTATGAGCAGGGGCAGTGATATTTCGCGAAAAGATTTCGAGACAAGATACAGTCCAAAGCACTGTAGGGTCGTCCAGCTTATTTGATTGGCTAAAAAATGTTCTGGCTCGTGTTAACAGTTTGCGCACGAATCACGAAGGTTCAATGTCGGAGTTACTTAGTCCTGAGTGCCTTGGTCAAAGACGGACACGGCACCAGCAGCCAATGGAGGTATAACAACAGCTGATGTGTGTATACAGTATTGGAGTCTACTGTGTACTCCGATTTCTACGTGAAAAGTCACTGGCCCTACGTTATGAGTGATTTGGTTTGTGGGAATTGCCTCACACTCTTGTCTGCGACTGGCTCATGCCACTGTGTCCTTGAGATAACTATGCAAGCGTAGAATCATCTTAAATACGGTACGAATACACAACATGCTTGTCTACAACATCCAAAACCACGAATTAATTTAATACTTAAAAAGTTGAAAAAAATATTTTTTTTTAAATCCGTTACAGCCATAAACATATACTGTTCTCATCTCGCCCAAGGAAAATATTGCACCTTGAATGTAATACTATTGTAACTCAAACCAGCCTGTGTACGAAAATGAGAGTAAAATAATTGTATTTTTTTAACGAGTTTTAAAATTACTTTGTCATGAAGTGTATTTGAAGTACTAAAACTGAGAAAAAGCGCCATTCTGAACGTTTAAAACACATGTGTGTATATATGCAATTTTAATGCTTACTTTTTTAATCTCTTTTTTTTAAGAGCAAAAACCACTGTACATAGAGTTGTTTTAATGTTTCTTACAGTAGGGTAAGTAATTACCTACATCTGTTTCGTCATAATTAACTTGCTGTGTTCATTGGTTATCTTCATTGCGCCATCCATTTTTTGTGCATTTCTCTGTCCGTCTTCCCCTCTGTGTCTGTCTTTCAGGATTTTTTTTTGTTGGCGTCCAGAGTTATTAACATATATATCTGTTTTCGTTTTCCTTGTTATTCGTTTCATTACTCTTCCAGCAATTTTTTCTCCCTCTTGCAGCTGGTAATTACTAGTTCTACGAAATCATGTGCGCGTATATTACTAATCTGTGGATAACAGTCACTCTTGGCTAATATTATTATTATTATTATTATTTTATCAATTTCAGACAAACATTAATTTATGGATTTAGGGTATGTAAACGAAGATGATCCTGATACGTATAATAGTTCCACTAACTCTCCGCTGGCTTAATCGCTAAGATGAAAAATTTGCACGATGCTAAACGACGTTGGCGAATCGTAACCGTCGTGAAGTCCACCAATCATATCACTCACACGGAAGACAGTGCCAGTATCGGGCACTGAACTATGATTTGTACAGTGCCGACCATATATGACCTACCCTTGCAATACGCCCGCGATAGCGTATTTAGGGTTGGACACGGGCAGTGAAAATCAGAGAGAGAGAGGAACCGGCTGGATGCAGAAGGGTGTTTCGAAATACGTCGTGTAAGGAAAAAATTAAACACACGATAAAATAGTAAGTCACTTTAGGACACGAAGCAACAGGCTTACTATCCATAAGAATAATGTCAATACATTAGTGCAATTCTTTCAATACTTAAGAAATTCAATATTCTCCACATATAAATACTACAGCATGAATTGTATTACACATACCAAGTCAAGTTTCATTCAGGTTAATAATTTAAATATGAGAAAAATTAAGATATCAGTGTTTCCCTAAATTTTTATATCTCCGTATAATCTGGGGCCAATCACACTGTGCCCTTAAAGAAACATACTAAGGATGTGTTTAAAATAAGCCAATAAGTTAAAATTGCTTATTCACCAGAAAAAACTATTTTTATTCTAAAATATATTAAAAAATTCAATGAGCAATGCATGTTATTATGAATTGACTTCCTAATGAATTGGAACTTGCGAAATATCACTCTCTACTATAAAGTCTGTGGTGCTGTACTGATTTACGGTGCACACAAGACGTGGATTTATTTATGAGAAAATCTCCAACACAAATCGCATTACATTTGGAGTTAAGTAAGGTACACATCCCCGCTGTAATTGCGCGAGGCAATGAAACATTTGTAAGTAGAAGTCCCTTGTAATTCTCTCGTAATAGATTTGAAATGGCTCTAAATATATAAAACTGAAATACAAAACTCTGCGGAGCAGGCAACTTACAATGTAGTCTGCAAAATTCAACGTAATACAAGTTTTTAAATGAGCACAATGTTAACGCCCTTGTATTTCCTTAGCATGTTCTGCGTTGTAGCTCGGTTGGAAACCCTGTTCTAAGAGCGGCTTAGTAAAATAATTTTCGAGAAGTATACAAAATAAAACGCATTTATGCATTTACCATAAAATTTCCATGTGTAGAAAGCGCAGAAAAATTTAAGATGAGAAACATAAAGCAAAAATTACCTTATTTAATGCATTATTTAACATACTACGAAGCGACAGAAGTACTTGTTTCGTTGTAAGCGTGATGACTGTTTTAAATCGGCGTGTGTTTAAATACGCATTAAAAGTATTGGTGACAAGTGAAATAAAATGTAATAATATATTCCATATGGGAAAAACTTGTAGGTCAAAGGGTAATATCAACTTAAACAGGTAGGCAGAAATTTTTTCTGCTTTTCTCTATTTATAATTTTATATCGTGCGATGAATATAAAAGCACAATCAAAACGCAAAATTGTATAAGACGAATTTCGACACTTTAATTAATGCGCATTTCAATCACATTTTAATAATAACGATGTGATAATGATAAGCAGAAGTGATTTTACGATTAAAAAGGTTGCGAGAATCAGACTAACATCGGAAAACTTTCAGGAAACGATCAGTCTTTTCACGCTAGTTTGGCACAAATTAATACTTATTTACTATGCAGAAAAAATGGCTACGCCGGACTTTACAGCAAAACTCGTTAAAAATTAAATACAGTAGGTCTACGCGAAAGCAATTTCAACTCCGGAATTTTCCTCAAAGGACACAATACTCTTCCAAGGGTAGTTATAAATAAAACTGTAACGTCTATCAGCAAACTTTCTTGCCCTCTTTTGTAAGCCTCTTTCCATTTCCCAACAGGATCATTTTTCCTTCGGGAATTTTTTTACCTTCTTTTTTTTTAGATGACGGGGGGACAAATTGCGCTGAAATAAAAATTGTTAAGCAACAACTTTTGTAGTATCAAACTTTAATCAGAACTCAATAATCGCAACTGAGTAACATATTGCAGCCGCGAGGAACATACGTGGCTTGTGATTTAAACGCCATACGCTTCCGCTAGATGCTTTACGAAACATTATTAAGGCGTAATGAAACGTGAACGTTACCAGGCGTATGACTTGTGCAATTGACAAGGTAAATATAACTTCTTCCTTCCCCAATTTTCCCCAAAGGAGTTCTAAAAAATGATACTAGTTAAAGTGAATGTTTCATCTTCTCAAACACATTCTAGCCGAACATAATTTTTGAAGCTAGCCCTATGAATGTTTCGTTGTGAATCACACATAAAAAGACCCAATAATGGTGACATTATCTTTCTGAATTAAAAAAATATCGATTTCCCAGAAAAGAGTTTGAGTGCAAAAAAAAATCGTCTTTATCATATACAATTCAAAATATTCTTAACTAAAGTTCAGTGGACTGAAACGAATAAATTAAACATAGTTATAGATTCTGTTGAAATAATGTAACTTGCCAGAAAAAATTATAAATATATAATTTGCTGTCTGTAGCTTACAATTCTGTAGTTAAAGTGTTTGTTTTGTAAAACTACCTTTCCACAAAAACTTGCAACATCAGTTATTTAATTTAGTGTACAGCTATTATCGAACAGCAGTCAAGCGATGGTAAATGCCACAAACTGATGCAGCGAACAGCATTTACACAAACATGGCTTCTATTTGACCTTGAATAAATTAAGATAAATAAAAAAAACATGAATTAATAAAGCACAGGAAGCGGTAATACTAAAAATATTTGGTCGAAAGGCTCCTGTAGCCAAATTAGAAACATTTATACCGTGAGAGTCTTATAGTAAAATAATTAAACTTGTAACGGGAGATTTAAATATACGCATGCGATGAAACATTTGAAAACCAAAAACATAGAGCGCAGCTAACATACCATAAAACTCGACAACTTTGTGCCACTTTTTGATATTTGCAAGCATAATCACCCTTTTTTTATTAAGATAACGGGTTAGGAATTTTATCCAGGATAACTACACATCTCAAACATGTAATCCTGTGGCCAAAACAAATCCAGGTAGCAAGGGGAGGGAGGGGGAATTCTTTTTGTTTGGCCCATTGTTGTATACATAAGTAAGTCAACTATGGGCCACGTCTTCTTGTCCCATTAAAATACGTGTCGAACGTGCCCTGGCCCAATGTTGTCACGCTACAATTATTCACGAGTCAAAAATGTATACATTTTTGTTTTTTACAATTTCCCTCAATGTTTAATATGTGTTTTTCATCAAATTAGTACAAATGTCAATTGAAAATCAATATGTTATTTAAACGCTAGATAGCTAGATAGCTCTGAAAGCAGCTGTGGCCCATTGTGGCCCATTGTTGGGTCGCTGGCCCAAAGTTGTCGAATCTTACGATACGAATTTGCTAATGTTTAGATGATAGTATTTTTTTTCCCTTCAAAAGTAAGGGTAGAAGAGCTGTCTTGGATAGAAAGTTGAAAGCCTTTTACATTCCTACTTTCTTCCGATATGTACACGCGTGAGTAGTAAATATGCAAACAATTTCTCACAACCGAAACTTTATTTAATAAGAACTGTAAATCACGTCAATTATCGTGCGTATCACGAGTAGGGACGAAACGACCTGTAGCCTAGACTGCACGATACTATGTATCGTCCAGCCTCAGCTGTGTGTTAATTGACCGCTGCCCCAGTGTAGCCAGTTTTACCTCAGACGAAGTGGCACGGTAGTCGGTGCGTATTTTCTTGCAGGTTGGTTTTTAACTAAATGTTAATCTGGGCGTGTCCAGTAAACTGTAACGCAATTGAAATAAAAATAACAGAAATGTACAGGCGTTTGAAGTCTAGCTAGTCCTAAAATAAATCCGCGAAATTTTCCAGTCCCCACATTCAGTATGAGTAGGGGCAGTGATACTTCGCGAGAAGATTTCGAGACAAGATACAGTCCAAAGCACTGTATGGGCCATCCAGCTTCTTTGATTGGCTAAAAAAATGTTCTGGCCCGTGTTAACTGTCTGCACCTGAATCACGAAAGTTCAGTGTAGGAGTTACTTAGTCCTGAGTGGCTTGGCCAAGGACGGACACGGCACCAGCAGCCAGTGGAGGTATAACAACAGCTGAGGTGTGTATATAGTATTGAAGTCTACTGTGTGCTCCGATTTTTACGGGAAAAGTCACTGGCCATATATATGGGTATCAGAAGCACAGTTTTGTGATGAAAAAGCAAGGGAAAATTTACGTGGCAAATCTGTCTCGAACGAACAAATGTATATATGGATTGGAGAAAATGTTGTTAAGAACAAGAAAGGTATTATCTCGTGAGTGATCCGGAAAATTCCCTCAGATCAAAGAATGACCCTTACCTCAAAATATAATCTGACGATTACTAGTAAGTGTAGTTAGTTTGTGAACATAAAATTAAATAAATATTTTAAATAATCTGATAAAATTTTAATTACTCTTAAAGTATATTTCTTAGCAGATTCATTATTTAAAAAAAAATGATAGTTAATGTGTTTTGTAATCTGGAGGGTGTATCTTCGAAGAGAATAAATCATGAACAAAAAATTTAGATACTTTATCCCCAGTTCTTTGAGAGAATGATCTTTCATTTACTTTACACATGCCACCGAAAGAATTTGTAAAATCCACGGACCTATAGTCGTTAATCGTCATCTTCAGGGACGATGGGATTCTATGTCATCGCCTTAATTTGCATATCTTCATACGCATTATTATATTAAGAAGTCAAAAAATATAAATGCATAGCGTGTACGAAGCTTTATAGGCGTTCACGGTAAACTAACTACTTTTGATAGCGCTGATTGAGTTATACTTGTACGCACATTATGTATTCTTCCACCATAAGAAAAATCAACATTTCCACAGGTCTGCTCATTTTATTCATGCGCCGTTGCAGTAAAACTGTGAAATCACATGAAAAGATAACATTTCACAAAACTGCTAATTCTTACACTAACATGCATTTAAAAAAAAAAAAGCAGAAAGCTACAAACCAATTCTGTAGTCGCAAGTGTTTATTTGCCACTTTTAATCCAACTTTAAGACATGGAACTACTTTCCCTCCGTCGTTACCAACTTTACTGCGCGCACGTGAGTGAGTGTGCCCGTGAAAATATATGCAGGTAGGGGCAGTGACTTTTTTTTCCAAGGGTTGCTTTTTCAAAAGTGCTTGATTAACCTTGAACGGGCTACACAAACGAACATCGCAACGTCTTCCCGTCGCCTTTCCACGGCCCGTGACTGCAGCAATAAATAGCGACGATCTCCCTGTAGACCAGAACAGTTTATCCACTCACTTACAGAGGGCGTGCGCACAAAACGCTGGGAACCCATGAATACAGCATTTTTTTAGTTTGTATTCGCCATCCGCGCGTCTCTCAGGACGAGCATACCAAGGACGTTGGAGATGCGGCGGGGAGATGGGACAGAAAAAAACTTCCAGACAATCCCATTTGTTTATTCAAAGCGGCGATCTGGGTGGCTTCACGCCAGACCCCGAATGTTTATCGTATCCACAGAAGGTTCTTCTTTTTCCACCATGGCGAATATATCCAAGCCCTTCTTCAAAAAAAAAAAAAAGTTATTTTATTACACCACTGCCGCTCTTTTCTCTGAATATTTTTAACGAATATCATTCGCTTCTGTACGAAGAACGCAAACATGCCTTTACAGAATTTTTACCAGGAACCAATGAACAAAATATTATCACTGGTTATAAAAAAAAAATTACCGAGGAAGCAAAAACGAAAATTAAATAAAAAATATTTCAACGCTAAGTTACCCCCCCCCC
>NQII01005709.1:101907-124006 GCA_002778355.1 Clitarchus hookeri | reverse complement strand
TAATACAAGCAGAACGCATGCAAACTTTTGCGGCAAGTTTGTTATTAAATAGCATAATGACGTAGATATCTCTCAGAATAATTATTCTCGGAAATTGTTTTCGTTGGGAAAAACCAACTTTTCTCTGCGAGGTTGATTCTGGACGCAGTTCCTGATTTCACTTTTTTTTCCTTCTTTTTGTAGCACTTTTTTACTTGTAACTGTAGGGAAAAGAAAATAACTTCCTCTCTGAGCTTGATGGTACAAGGAATTGTTTGTGGAAACCAGTTGCGAAAGACGGCAAAGCGGTTGCCTTCTAGGTCGCCTCTCAAAGAGATGAATGTTGGTTTTACTTACTCTATTACACGCGAGAATGATATGAAGAATATTATGTAAAGTAAGAAGCACGTGAAAAATAATAACAGAGATAAACTGTGCTAGAGTAGAAAATGCACTAGCTACGTAGCAAACCAGGAAAAAGTATTCCATTCGAAAGAAGACATTATTATTTTACGTGGCTGGCTTGACTTATGAACAACTGCAGGAAAAAGAAAATTTAGTTTACACGAAAAATCTTATAATTTCATACGTACAGGGGCAGTGATATTTCGCGAAAAGATTTCCAGACAAGATACAGTACAAAGCACTGTAGAGTTGACGCCTGCGGCGTACCTATATTTTATTCGTCCGTACCACGCTCAAACGAAGCTCACAGGCGAACGACATCAATCAGGATTTAGGGCCTGGCAGCCGTGACGAAGGGCGGCAGATCGGCCCTACAAGACTACCATTTGCATGGGAAGGCGGACATGCGGGAGAATAGCGTCACGGTGTGGGATCAGGGGACAGCGGGAAGAACACGAGTGCAGCGGCCAGTGGGAGATCCCGAAGTATTCCCACAACGCCGAACCAAACAACAAACCTCCAGGCAGAATATGACAGACGCCAGACTCCGCTAGCAGGCAGGAACGGCGAGACGTATTTATGACCTCGCCAGGCTGTGTTTTGTCCCAGGCTTTCGACCACAATAAAAACCGAGAGAGCGTTTGGACGAACGCAACGAGAGGCCCCTTTCAATTATTTCCGCACGGACAGAACGGAGTGCTGAAACTGGTAAACCAGAACAAAACAGCAGACGCTGGACCCAAGTATGGAGCTGGAGTACACGCCCGCGGTTGATTACCCAGGGGGGCGGTCCGCGGCTACCTGGAGAAACCGGGGCAGTTTAATATGGCAATGAGGGCCTACAAAACCGGAGGAGTCCGAGGAAACATGGCAGTCGGCCGACGAGATTCCGGGAGGGAGGAGTGATTCCGCAGGAGACGAGAACGGCAGCCAGCCGCCATCAGACGCAGAGTCCTGCGTCGACCCGAGAAGGAGGGACGTCGAGACGAGTCACCGAGGCGCCCGTGACAGGACGAGAGCAGTTCCAGCTCACCGGACCTCATCTGCAAGAACAACTACCAGCACAGCAAGCCAGATAAGTACAGTCATCCAGCGAGTGTGAAGGACCTTTAGTAGTTATCCCGCAGTGTGAAGGATCTTTTAGAATCATCCAACAAGTGCGACGAAGATCCCCCCCCCCCCCTTTTACGACGCGAATTGTACGGAGCATACGTAGAAAAGGGAGGGAGTTGTCTCAAGGGCTCATGTATCAATTCACATGTTCATGCAACAATAAAACCTCGATTTGTGAAAAATGAATTACCCTGTATTCATTCATTAGTGAATTGGACCATTAAACAACAGTGTCGAAGCATTCCTACGCCCGATCACTGAGGACTAGTATTAAGTGTTGGCGCCTCACGCCACAGAACAGATTACAACACCTACGTCCAAACCTCAGCTTTGGCAGGTGTCAGAGTCGTCCAGCTTCTTTGATTGGCTAAAAAATGTTCTGGCCCATGTTAACAGTTTGCGCACGAATCACGAAGGTTCAGTGTCGGAGTTACTTAGTCCTGAGTGACTTGGTCAAAGACGGAAACGGCACCAGCAGCCAATGGAGGTATATAACAACAGCTGAGGTGTGTATATAGTATTGAAGTCTACTGTGTGCTCCGATTTTTAGGCGAAAAGTCACTGGCCCTATGTATATATTAACATCGTCATAGTAATTTCATTCCACTTTAAAGTTGTTGAAAGAAAACTGGCAATTATCACGTTGAAGATAAGCGCCACGCTAAAGACTGCAATTACTTAAAACGGAATAGGACCCACTTTCATCTACGACGCCTGCGTCTGAGAAAATAGTACGTATAATGAATTCTAAATATTGTTAATTTTTAATGGGAATTTGCTAATCATACGAAAATATTCCTGAATAGGACCTATGCGGCCCATAATAACAGGCAAAATCTGTCCATATAATATATAAAACGTTGATTTATATCTGTTTTGGTATTTCACAATTTTTCGAACACAAAAGTCGTTTCAATTTTAAATATATTTTATTTTAGTGTAAGTACAGTTTTTTTTCGAAATGCGGCATGACTTTGAAAGTTTGATACGAATTCAGAAATCTATAATTTAAAAATGCTACAGTCATTACACGTGCACATGTGTAAATAATTAATGGAAAAATGCAGTTCTTCCAAACGTAGCGCTATTTCTACTAGTATAATGTGAACATAATTTTATTGAAATGTAGATGCAATTAATATTTCAAAAATAAGTCCATCTCCTTCTGACACGATTTTCACCTTGTCTGTGAGCACGTTAAATTCGTCATTCCCATCGACTCTGAAGACCTCGATGTAACATAAGAGCCGCCCAAATGTCTTCACTTACTCTCCACTTACTCTCCACTTACTCTCCACTTACTCTCCACTAACTCTTCATTCCCAATACTGCGCAATAAAATATTAATCGCTACAGAAAATGCATACACTCATTAAATAACGTTCATAGGCAAAGTTTGGTTGAAATCAGTTAGAAAGTTTCTCTAGATGAAAAAGTAATTTAAAAAATTTTATGTCAACCATTTTGCGAAGCAGTACTAGGTCTGCTTAGAAACTACTAGAGTTGTGCGCACTTTATAGCCAACGAAAACTACAAATTTGGTTGAAAATGGTTCGTATTATTTATATTTTATTTTAACTGCGGTATCTGATTTTTCTGTAAAGCAAAAGGAAAACCTCATTAAATTGATTGGCCAATGGTGCTATAAATTAATTTTAGCGTATCAAGCAGAGGCTTATTCAGATTATTAGTTGAAAATAAAACTTAAATCAGGGTAAAATAATTTTACAAAAGTTGGAAATCTTCCAGTCCCTGGAAACCCTGTCACTCTAGAGGTCTCGTTTCATTTCCACAGCTACACGCAGCCAATGAGCGACCGAGTTCGCTTGCATGTAACGTACCGCCACGCCATTTCATTTCTGTTCACTTAACTTATAATTAATATTATTAGATATCTAATGATTTAGTGCAAAATGTTTTCATTAAATAAAATAAATTAATAATTAAAATAACTTCCTTATAATTTAAATTAAAAATATTTCAATAAATAGTGTTTGTTTATAATTTAAGTTAAAATTGTTTTAAAATTAAAAGTAAATTTTTGATTATGAATTTTAGAATTAAATATTATCTGCTTAAAATATGGTACTCATTGCCTAAACTTAAAGATTAAATTAAAAATGAATTATTTGCCGCTTAAATATAAAAATTATTTTTATGTTACGAATTAATACATTTATCCATAATATATTTTATAATCAGTTTAAATTATTTAATTAATTATTAAATAAACCAATTTAAATTTTACTTACTAAATGTAATTAATTAATTAATATATTTTTACTTGAAATGGTTATATAACATTTTAATTATATGTAAAGTGGTCTTCAGTACTCCGTATATATACTAATTGCATACTTACCTAGTACAGTTCCAAACCAAAAACGTGCTCGTTGCAGCTCGTAAAATAATATTTGTATACATGCCTGAAAGAGTTAAATATAGTTCCTTCCTTCCTCAACGTCAAACGTTCAACGCGACCCCGGGGGTTGTGTGTGTGTGTGTGTGTGTGTGTGAGGGTGTTTGTGGCGGGGAGGGGGTTGTGGTAATTATTCATGGAGCCACGTGCCTGGCTCTAGCTGCACACGGCTCCCAAATTATGCGTCGCCATAGCAACGTCTGTTGTAGCCCGCACGTCCCCAGACGTCGCTGCAACGTAGAGGGACTGCGGAGCAGAGCGCGTAATCCTGATGAACAGAAACACGTCTCTGCGTCCCAGCTTTGAACTTCTTTTATTCCCTACGCAGCTGTTAAAACCACACATATTTGACGAAGTTCCACAAAATGTTCGCTTATCCCTTTCATGCCCTTCGTAGACAATTGTCCACGTGTTGCACAGGAAGAATGTATTTGTCCGGTGCTGAACTCTGCAAGAGACAGTGCCCAATGATCTTCCCTGTGGAAAAAAAAAAAAAAAAAGGTTGCGGGCTGTTGGCGGTTATTTGAGTACTTTCGGAATTAACCTTTGAAAACTGACACTGCCCCTATCTGCATATATTTTAACGGGTAAACCGTCTGGCACGCACCCTGTTAAGGCGCCCGTCTACCTGGAACTTTTTCCCACGTTTAGGCCGAGAAGCGCGGGAGCGATAAGGGCGACACTGCCACGCGCATCAAGTACGCCATCGCCGCTAAGCGCAAGGCTCTGAACTGGCGTGCAGTGTTCTCGTCGTGCTGCGTGTACCTATGGGACTTTCAGCGGTGACCATATTATTTTATTAGTGGGAAGTCTTTAGGAAGGTTCAGTGCAGGCCGCTATAGTAGTTTTGTATGCATCTGATGCGTGCATTTTGAGCTACAGTGCCTTGGAAAGGCTGTTTTTTTTTAGCGGTTTTGGAGTACTCTGAATTGATGTTTCTAACGTTCGTGATATTTTGAAAGAACTCAACAGCCCTCGTCTGAAGTGTGCGTTCTTTTCGTAGATCAGCACGTTGGACGCACGCTTAATAGTTTCGTTGAAAAACGTGTATTTGGAGCACTCTGCAACGCAGTTCAAGCGCCAGGTAGACGGGCGCCTTAAGTTGTTAACGACGGAGGGAACATAGATCCATGTCTAAACGTTGATTAACAGTACTAGGTAAACATTTGTGAATATTGAAATTACATATTTTGCTTTCTGTTTTTTATGTGCGTAAGTGTAAGAATTAGCTAATTTGGAAAATATTTACTATTTTAATAATTTCAAGAGTTTTACTTGACCGACGCGCAAATAAAGTGATGAGGCTGACTGCAATGTTAATTTTTCACATCGTGGAAGAATGCACAGTGTGCATACACGTAGATCTCAAGCAGGGCTTTCAACAGCTCTACAGGTTATGACAGCTCATCCTGGATCAGGCATTTGGAAGTTTGCTTTTATCGTCATCCTCAACAGTCCAGTTGCTGTTGTTAATTAATTGAGTCAAATAGATGTTCGAGACATTACACGTTGGAAGACATTTGCTGTAAATGAAAGTGTTATTAACCAGACTGCTATTGTATCGTTGGCTCAGGCCCCTGTATTTTATTCACGTAAAGAAAAAAAATGAAGATCGAATTACGTGATGAAATTTGGATGTTTCGTAAACTGCTCTGCGTTATGACTGGTTCATTTCACTGAACAACGAACACAAAATCCATTTTCCTGTCGGTCATACGCGCAAAGGCGCTGAAACTGCACGCAATGCTTCCGTCGTTACGCTTTTCTGAGCAAATTATATCTGTAACGGAGGGATATTTTAACACGTGATGAAATCCCCACATATTAAACTTTGATTGTTCGGTTTTACTTTTTTTTCCTAACTCTTAACTCCGTATCTTGCGCATTAATTTTTCGCTCCAGGTGTTGCAAAACAGAACGTTTTTGGTTTGCGAAGTACTTACGAATCTCTTGTAACAACTGACGTGATGGGACCTGTGAGAAGAATTTATACTGGTTTACGGCACCGGCAGGAATCAATAATAAAATTTTGGTGAGCTATCAGCAGTCAATAGCATTAGCCAGGTAAATTGTGGTATTTATATTGGTCCTCAACTCTGATCTTTTGTAGTACCCACCACGATTTCACCTATTATGTAACACGCCATTCGTGAACGAGTATACTAGGGATAATAGGTTAAGTGGTTAACGAAACTGTGTAGGCAAGCTATAAAAATTAAATTTTTCCCCCCATTAAAATTTTTTTTTCTCAAAATACAATTAATTTGATAAACACGAAAATGCAAGTGGTTTAGATATTGTTTTTTTTTATCTTTTCTGGCAAAAAGTCGAATACCCGGGGTATTTATTTGCTGAGATAAACGCAAACGCGCAAAGAATGAATCTACAGAAATTATTCCGGGACTAAAGTACAGCACTGATATAGAAATGTCATATTTTTTGCAACACCAGGAACCATAAATGAACCCCTAATCATATTATCCCGTGTATACTTGTTCATAGCTGATATGTTGCAGACTAGGTAAATTGATGGCCATTACAATGCAATTGGCTTGTCGTGAGATAGAAACTAT
The DNA here is from genome assembly GCA_002778355.1 of Clitarchus hookeri. Taxonomy (NCBI): domain Eukaryota; kingdom Metazoa; phylum Arthropoda; class Insecta; order Phasmatodea; family Phasmatidae; genus Clitarchus; species Clitarchus hookeri. The sequence continues at coordinate 117,517 of NQII01005709.1, read as the reverse complement.
TTTACAATTGGCTCCTTATTTTGCCGTGGAGTCTACTGAAATAATTTACACACGTTCCATAGTGTCAGTTGTTACATGCAGGGACCAGAAAAAATTCGCGTTGTTGTGTAGCTGCGAGGTAAACTCCATCACGCTGAATGCTCGTTCGACCTATGCCATTGGCCAACAACTTGAACGGGACGTCCAAGAAACGATTACAACCAATAGTAAAGGTTCAGCGGTTGAGCAATCAATCTCCGGCAAAGTGGTCTTGCAGGTAAATGACTCCGTATGGCTGCCAGTAGCCAATGAAATCAAGGAACAGCATTCAAGTAGGTACCGGACGGTGAAGTCTACCCTGCTACCAAATAATACGTAATTTAAGTACTTCGCACTCCATAAATGTCTTGTTTTGCGACACCTGAAATGAAATATTGATCTACACGTTAAGTGGTTTATGCGCCGAGAAGCGCGGGAGATATGAAGGTTATGCACTGACATAAACTCGCTGGGGGCCGCGGTTGTGTAGTGGTCAGACTACTCGCCTCACGCCAAGGTGAACCGGTTTCGATTCCGACAGGGTCATGTGGTAAACATAGCGGACGCTGCCGTTGGCCAGCTGGTTTTCTCGTGGCATTCCGGTTTCCCCCCAACCCTTGCATTCTGCGGCTGATCCATTTTCACAACAATTCACCCTCAGCGGCATACATGAACTCGCTGTTAATGGGAACCTTCCCCCGCCGTATTGGAGTCTCGGTTTTTCTAGCTTTTTTAAAGTTTTTTAAAAGGAAAATTTATAGAATGACAAGCTACACCTCAAACACGTGTGAATTTCTGTTCTGTTTTCAATTGGATCACAGTTTATTAAACACGTCCAGGTGAACTCTGAGACAATAACGGACCTGCAAGAAAAGAATCACCGGATCCTTATCCACCTGGTATGAGGTAAAACTGGCTACACCCTGAGGCAGCAACCAATGAACCCAAAGATGAGGATAGAAAATATACAGAACGCTGGAGTCTAGCCTACAGATCGTTAAAAACGCAAACTTTTCTAGCCCCCATCTATACCCAATTAGCTAATGATCTTACACAGCAGTGCCGACATAACTGAGTCACGAACTCGTATTTCTGTCATAATATTGATTTTGCATCGTTTTGGCAGAATTAAAATTGCGACACAATTATTAGTTAGTAGTTTCCTTGTCTTGCTTGCACTGCAGTGTAAGGTAAATAGCTAGTTGGGTATATGGGTACTTTCAGAATTTTCTTCTTAAAAAATATAAACAAGCTAAAAAAAAAAACAATAATCCAGAATGGCGGAGGGAGGTTGCCCTTAAGAGTCAGTAGTCCGGACATATTCTGTGCATTAGTTGTTTGCAACTTTACGCGTATCTCAGAATATAAATATCCTGGGAAACTAATTATCTACGCCCGTTTTGTCCGTAAGCGTGACAATGCAGAGATGGATCCACGTGATATAATTTGTTGGGAGAGAGTGCCGGTACATGAAGGTGGTATTTATCAGACTGCTGTAATTAGTACTCACTCATCGCCTCTTCCGTTTTCCAGTAAGAAGACGAAGTTCTAGCTTGGAGATGAAATATGGATTTGTAGGAAGGTAATTGGTACAATTGGAAATGTGCATGTTCTTGGTCGTGTAGAGCTTGTCTATAATGAATGTTTTTTATCGTATTAAGTGTATATCAGGTTGAGTTTCCTTAAGAGTAGTTTAATATGTGGACTTTTATCGAGTATAGTTAGGGGCAGCGATATTTCGCGAAAAGATTTCGAGACAAGATACAGTCGAAAGCACTGTAGGGTCGTGCAGCTTCTTTGATCGGCTAAAAAAATGTTCTGGCCCGTGTTAACCGTTTGCGCACGAATCACGAAGGTTCAGTGTCGGAGTTACTTAGTCCTGAGTGGCTTGGTCAGAGACGGACACGGCACAAGCAGCCAATGGAGGTGTAACAACAGCTGAGGTTTGTATATAGTATTGAAGTATACTGTGTGTTCCGATTTTTACGCGAAAAGTCACTGGCCCTAAGTATAGTAAAAGTCCCACTGAAGATGGAAGTAATCCACGACGGTTCAGCGCCTTACACGTACATGCTATTGGGCGATGGGCGCACGTTTTATTGTCGCCCATATCGCTCTCTCTTGAACACAAAAAAAAAAAAAAAAATCTTGGTGCGAAAGCGCAGATCGAAAGATCTAAGTTCCTTTTTAAAGTCAACGAACTCACAAAGTTTTCTTTCTGTAGTCTATTCGTGGTTACTTCCTATTTTTTTTCTGAAGCCATTTTACGTTCTACTTTCGGGATTCTCACAAGATATTCACCCGCCATATGTGAACGAGTCGAAGGAGAAAACTACGCACCGTATTTTTTTTTGCTAGATACTCGGTAAAAAAAAAAAATCTTATACTTAACGATGAAATATTTTTCCAACAGCGCTATCTGAAAACTTTAAAATGTCAGTCAGAAACGCTTTCTTTACAAATAACTTTCTTTAACTCAACGTAAAAACGTTTTGTATACTTTTTTTTTTCTTCGCAGTTTTCAATTAATGTTAACAGCGAAATTTGTAGACAAAAATTTGTTGAATATACAATTTAATATTGAAATAAGATACATCAATGTTACGGGAAGCATAATACGATTGTGATGTGTGACTATATGATTTATTTAAAAAAACAAAAAATAATGTACATGGAGTGATTTTTCAAAGGTTCTATTCAAAATGTTTTAGTATATCGAGAACAAACAGTTTGTAAAGGTGCACACAGTAAAGTGAACATTTTTGAACTCAACCTTAACAAAAATCACTGCATGTTAACTGCCTGTATACTACCGTTCACTCTAGCACACAGGCTCCTAGTTAAAGCTGGACTCACAACGACCCGTCACATACGTCAGTCAGTCATCCGTCTCGTATTTTCGTCTGTCGGTTGAAACCGATTCACAACAATCCGTCGTCCGTCAACATTTCAGTGCGACAACTTAACACCGTGATCTTTCTTTAGTTTGAGGTGCATTTTTGGGTAGAAATACATTTTCATGAGAGAAACATTTTGGGGAAATACGTTTTTTTTACGTGATAAGAATTCATTCTGAATTATTGTTTGCATTTTAAATTCCTGAATTTACCACCAAAGATAAATAAACACATAATCATCGCCTTGCATTTTATTTCAAAGTGCATATTCGCGTCTACGGAATGACGTCGGATGGCGGTGGCCCCCATCCGTCCGTCCATCGAAAGTTAAAGCTTGGGAAATATTTGACTGATGGACGGATAGAAACAAAAGTAGCTCAGCGATTGGTTAAACATCACGTGACCGCCGGACGGACGGATGCGAAGGAGGTTTGTGCGTCCAGCCTTTTAAGTCGCCAGCAAATAAATAAAACTTGTTCCAAGTCTTTACATTGTATTGCGAGCATAATTTTTAAATTTATAACAAATCAAGTTAGTGCTTTATTTCTTTACTCACTTCAGAGTACGAATTTGCATATAATAAAACTTTTAAGTTCCAAACAATTTGATTTTGACTCGAAATGAATAAAATGCTCAAGATCGTGGCAATGTTAATTTTAAACGTGGATGAAGGATATTATTGTCAATACGGTATAAGAAGGCCACTTTCTGACAGTCGGTGAGTGGCAAATTAACGTATACGAAACAAACAAAGTGCCATTTACAAAATCCTGTATCAGCTGATGCACGAACGAACAAAAGTTAAAATTACGTTGGCTATTCTGAGTGCACTGCCAATGCACATCAGAAAAGCAAAAAATTCGCCGATAAGAAAGAGTTCTTCGATTTATTAATACGTTTTATTTTACAAGGTCACAAAACAATGTTTGTTAGTGTTAAAAACTAAACTTCGTGATAATGTAGTTATGTTTAGGTGTTCAAAATGAAATGTACAATAGAACGACAGGACGTGGAAAAGTTTTCTGAATTTGTGATAACTTCAGAAAGCTTTTTCGCGTCGTATCATCCCTCTCCAACCTCGCTTTCAATAAGTCCTTGATATTAATTCCAAAAGCATACAGAAATATTGCATAATATTGTTGAATTATTTTTTCTAATAATTTGACGAAACGACACGAATTTGAAATATATTTCCAGCCCGTAACATAAGAATTATCAACTTTAAAAATTCGCTATCTGTTGACCATAAAAAGAGTTACTGGATATTCTGTGAGCTATTACAAGCCAGAAATGAACCTCTTTCATGCGCGATATATAACGAATTTACAAACATATGCCAATAGTTATGTTTTTCCACGAGCACTGCATAATTTTTAAAGTAACATATATTTCATGTACGACGATTTGGAGTACAAGTAATTTATATTCGGCCGTTAATCGTTCGTCTACGTAAATTATGCGCCATATTGTTCTCTCCAAACCCATCTCCTTGTTTCCGTAGAAAGTGAGACACGCGTGAATAGTTTTTAAGCAATGCTAACGTTATTCCACGTCCCATATTTCCAACTCGAATATATTAGCTATAACGTCCAAAGTGTGATAATAGATACAACAGACCGTCTCGTGAATGTTAACCCTAATTAACTACCTTGGACAAATTAAAAAAGAGTTAGCAAATATTTAATTATTTGCAACATTTTATATTTTTACTTTTATAACCTACTTATTTTTTTAGACAGATGTCAGTCTTAAAATATCTTAAAATTTGTTTAGCATTACAGTAAAATGAGAAGTGGATTAGCTGACAGCGCGTTGATAAAAAATACAGCCCCGACGTGACGGACCAGCTGATGGCGGAAGGATACGTATTCAGATGTAAACAGTGGCGCTACATTCGTCGAGCTGTCAAAAAGTGGCCTTCTTTTACAGTATGGACTATAACATGACGAGAAAAGTAGAAAGAAGATCTCAAGCAGGGCTTATAGGAGTGCTCGAACGATAGGGCTCGGCGCTCGCGTCCGCCCAGGTGACCCACATAGCGCGCGAGCAGGCAGCGGCAGGCTAGGTACGCGATGGAAGCAGAAGTTATGTCGGCGGTTCGGCTCGGTGCGGGAGGTCGTAAACTCGATTACTGATGGCCCGCCCCGCTGTCTGTCTCGGAAGGTCCATGCCCTCTCCCCCGCAGACGAGAACTGTTCGTCAGGGGAGAAGGGCCCGGCCGAGCAGCAAAGAGAAATTGGCGAGATTTTTCACGCGGGGATTGGGAAGAGGGAAAGTTGTTTCCGAACATTGCGTTGTTTTTTTTTTTCTTCTCCTTCCTGGTAAAACCGACGAATATAGGTAGAAGGGTGCAGGACGTTTTCTCGGGACTGTGAGTCCGCGTGGAGAGTGCGGCTGCCATAAACCCGGCGGAAGAACGGCGTATGTCACGGCCGACACTTCCGGAAAATCTTCAGTTCAGAAGATCGATAACACACTAAGAAATTGGCCGCGCATTTACCACTTCCACGTGTATCCGTATTGGGAAAGCGTATATGTCAAGGTTTCCCCAATACATCCATAGTGGGGCCTGCCTTTAACCCTATCAGTCCCACTTTAATTTAGGGTTTCGGGTGTTGCAAATAAGGAATGTTTTTATGTGTGTACTAAAGATTACAACGAACTGGTTTTGTTACTTCAACAACTACGCCGTAAGATTTGTTTGGTAAGTGAGATAGCGAGTGAAGAGATTTGGGCGGCTCTTAACATCGAGATCTTGGGAGCCGAAGAGGGTGAAGTGAGCTGAGTATGGGGCGGCGCCGGAATCCAAGAGCGGGGCGAACGGGAGACCTCCGAGAAAACCCGCCGACCGGCTACATTGTCAGGCACGATCCCCCACGTGCGAAAATCCCGGAGTGACCCCGCCGGGAATCGAACCCGCTTCGCCCAGGTGGGAGGCGCGTAGTCTGACCACTTAACCACCGCTGTGCCTTTGGTTAACAGTAATATGAACCAGTCATAACTAGAGACCGGAAAAATTCGCGATTTCAATGACCTGCAGGCTAGACTACAGCCTTATGTACAAATATGCCGACATCAACTGCACATTGGTTGCTTGCTGTCACAGTGGAATGCGGCAATTGGACCAGCGTTCTCCAGGAGGTGTCAAACACCGTGTGCACCAATAGCTAAAGTTATATCAACACATGTGTTATGAATTATATAACATGTTTCAAAATGAATTAGCAAATTCTTCAGGTCTCTAGTCATAAGGTAGTGCAGCAGCATGGTTTAGGAATCAGTAACGCACGGGGAAGATCATTAGTCACTGAGCCTTGCAGAGTACAGTACTGGTCAAATATAACCTCTCTGTGCAACACGCGGAGAATTGTCTGCACTGGATAACGAATGGTTACGGAACCTAATAAATGGCGAAATCCCCAGATTTTGTATAGTAAAGCGACTCTTCAAATTTCCATCTTTGCAGCCTGCCACTCTGTAAATTTTCCATGGCCTTTATAAGTTAAAAACTTTCATTACAGTGCAGCAGTTTTATTGGAATTTTGTTTTACAGTGGCAGTGCTTGTGAGTTTTCACGAAACAATTTAAGCACAGTTGTGATTTTCAATGAGTTACGTAGACAGTTGCAGGTTTTTCTCTTCTTGTTGGTTGCAGTAACCACGAGTGAACATTAAACTATGCGACCGGCCTGTTCCAAGAAAGTGGAGACTTGAATTAGCAGAAACACCACGTACAGAGTTAGAAGCCGCCTAACCAAAACGGTTAAGTTGCAGAATTTAGTTCATCTAACCATAAAATACATTTCATTTAATATCCAAGGATATAAAAAAATTAATTTTTTTTCCCTCAAGTGAGTCTATTTTTTAAGGTTTATAATGTTTTTTTTTTTCCTGTGAATCCTATGTAAATGTAGCGATTCTCAGATGCGTATTAGAATCTCGGAGTGAGATCTCTCGAACTAAGGTAAATACACAGTGAGAAATGCACGTGGGGCACCAGTGATACGGATAATTTTGCAAACTCACTTAAGGCCCCCGTCTACCTGGAACTTTTTCCCACGTTTAGGCCGAGAAGCGCGGGAGCGATAAGGGCGACACTGCCACGCGCATCAAGTACGCCATCGCCGCTAAGCGCAAGGCTCTGAACTGGCGTGCAGTGTTCTCGTCGTGCTGCGTGTACCTATGGGACTTTCAGCGGTGACCATATTATTTTATTAGTGGGAAGTCTTTAGGAAGGTTCAGTGCAGGTGCCTATAGTAGTTTCGTATGTATCTGATGCGTGCATTTTGAGCTACAGCGCCTTGGAAAGGTAGGTTTTAGCTGTTTCGGAGTACTCTGAATTGATGTTTCTAACGTACGTGATATTTTGAAAGTACTTAACAGCTCTCGTCTGAAGTGTGTGTTCTTTTCGTAGATCAGCACGTTGGACGCACGCTTAATAGTCTCGTTGAAAAACGTGTATTTGGAACACTCTGCAACGCAGTTCAAGCGCCAGATAGACGGGCGCCTTAAGTTTGCATTGCGAACGTGCCACGTTTCTACACCCTTCGGATAATTGTGCTCTCTGAAAATGAAATATCGGAAATTAAGTCAAGCCAGTGGAAATTACTGAAAACCATGTGCAATCAGTTGCAACTAACTTGACTATGGTGGATGCATCTCACTAATTTCAAAATTAGCTTCGTGGCGTTGTAAAATTACTTACACCTGTGTACAAGTTATGATTTAATGTTTGCAAAGTCTGTTTAAATGCACAGTACAAATTTATTGCCCAAGTTCGGGGAAATATTACGTAGCGAAGCTATCGTTGTTTCGTTTGGCGCTTTTTTCCGTTACGCGGCGTAGCGCAGCGTAATGATGGCGTGACGTACCGTAAGTTTTGGGCCGTGGTGCGATCTCACCCACCTCCGAAACTATGTACAAATTACGAAATAATTTTATAAGTAATAATATCGACAAACATACATTTCATGTAATTTATTGTGTGCGAAATTTCAAAGGTTCCAATTCGGGAACGAGTCAAAGAAAAATATTAAAACGAATGTGTTACCTCGTATCTCCAGACATGACCACGGTGAAATTATTACCCGTTCATTCAACTGAATGACCACTCCGTAACAGCCTCTTAACTGACTTTCAAGTTACTACTGTAGCATTTCAGTGGCTGACATCACTGATTCGGGTTTAGAGCTTGCGACTACGCAGAAGTGCTTTCAGAAGAAAGCTAGTCAGTTAAAATGTGGCAGTCAAGAGCAGGGTCAGTTCGACGAACGTTGATTTATTAAGTACTTAGTTAACCGCGAACCAACTCATTTGCTATAACTAAGTGGCGTAAGTGAAGTAGTTCCTTGCTCTAGCGTTGAATTAAAAGTGTTAGGTATACATTACTTAATAATGGAATGATTCATTTTGCTTTCTGTTTTTCTTAATTCANCGTTGAATTAAAAGTGTTAGGTATACATTACTTAATAATGGAATGATTCATTTTGCTTTCTGTTTTTCTTAATTCACATAATTGTAAGAGTCAGCAAATTTGTAAAATATTTAATTTCCAAATAATTTCACAGTTTTGCTTGACTCACACATGAATAAGGTGATCAGGTTCACGGCAAAGTTAATTTTGTATAGGTACGGTGGAAGAGTAGGTTATGAGCATATAAGTATATCTTAAGCAGGGCATGGGGCCGCGGTGGTGTAGTGGTTAGACTACTTGCCTCCAACGTAGGCGAACTGGGTTTGATTCCCGGTGGGGTCGATTTTCGCATGTGAGAATCGTGCCGGATGATGCCGCTGGTTGGCGAGTTTTCTCAGGGATCTCCAATTCCTACCGCCCTTGCATTCCGGCGCTGCTCCATACTCACCTCGCTTCACCCTCATCCAAAAATGCTCAGTTAACCATGACTAAACTGTAAGCAAGCAACCTACTAACGCGGAGAACCTCACGCGCCTAAACCACATAGCTTCTCTCACAACGATAAACTCTTATGTGAACTCTATTAAAAGCAAAATAGTTAAAACTATTCGCGTTTACGTTGTCGTAATAAACATAGTTGCAGTTCAGAAATGGTTCCCCAGTCTGCTAAACTGAGACTCCGTCTTTATGTCCACGCTTTCCTAGATAGAAAGATGTTTTTTATCTCATGTCATGGGATTATTGGTTTTTAGATTTTATTTTCCATCAGCTTACCAAATATAAAGTGGGGTGGNCTTTTATCTCATGTCATGGGATTATTGGTTTTTAGATTTTATTTTCCATCAGCTTACCAAATATAAAGTGGGGTGGTTTTCACATGACCTCGGGATATAACAAAATTGGCAATAATAAGGAAAAAAACACTGCAAATTTAAAGCTACTCTTGTCACTCACTGCCTTCTATAATGCAAAGTGTAATGCACTGAGAGATAAAAACAATTTTTAGCATGATTGTAATGTATTTTCATAGTTCACTCAAAACGTTTATATTCAAATTAACAGATAGCAATCTTCACAATATATAAACATTCGTGTATGATAATGAAAAAACATAGATTAAAAATATTTTAAAAAATATTAACCTGCTTATCAGCAAATAAATCCTTTCAGAGNTGATAATGAAAAAACATAGATTAAAAATATTTTAAAAAATATTAACCTGCTTATCAGCAAATAAATCCTTTCAGAGAATTTATTAGAACGCTCTCTCACGGTGGCCGGGAATTTATTCGTTTACTTCCTTAGTAGGCATTACAGACAGGGAATAAAAGTGGATTTACCTACACGTATGAAATATTGAATAAACCATACATTCTCCATTGCCACGAAATGACCCGTGAAAGACTACAATTGGTTGGCACAGTTCCAAAAATAGAAGACATGGAAAAATCCTATTTTCTGAAACACATGTCGGAAAATGTATGGATGAACTATTTGTTACTTCTACGGGAATGAATAGCGTAAAGATGATAGACAAATTCTTTAAATTCGTCTTAGAAATACTTGCTTACAAAGCTACTCTTATGTGAAACCGTTACATAGTTTAAATTAAATTCCAGCAATTTTATTCCGTTTTCAATTTTTAACGATGACAACAAAAGATAATAATTATAGCTACGGAACATACAGGTTTGCGCAACTGATAATGAGTTACTGTTGTGTGTTTTAAGCATAGGACATACATTAGTACAATTTTTTTTTTATTTTTTTTTATTTTTTATAATATTTCTCTTGTCAAGTTTTTAGTCATAATCCCTCTCATCTCATTTTTAAAAAAGCCGTAATACCATCTGGCATTCTGTCTGGCAATTAAAATATAAACCTTTAAAACCACTTACTATATTTGTTATACCTTTTGCATTCTATGAGGACGCCGATATTTGTACTATAGAAATCGGTAACTATAATAAAAAATTAGAATTTTCTCGCTCTAAAAAAAACACATATAAGACTTTGCACTCTGTACACATTTGCTAGCATTGGCCTTCGGCACGAAAAAAAAATAAGTTTATATTTATACCACACACTGTTCAATGTGCAGACATTATCAGTGATTACTTTTCTATTGGATAATATTTTTTTAGATCACGTGGTTTTTGCAAAATGACACGTCAAAGTTCAAATTTTACTGTTTTCGTAATGCACAAATAAAATAAACCAAACTATTTGCACGAAATTTAACAAGACCGCCTGAAAGGTACTGTGTGAATTAATTTTAAGAAATTCTTAGCAGAAGTTATTTTACAAAAAATCAGGGGCATCCACAAATAAAATAAACGCAAGCATTTATTTATTTAAAAAAAAAATTTTTATTGCAAAAATCATTTCTACGATTTCATATATGTCTTGAAGTAGCCCTTGGCATCTCCCTTCAGTTTTAATTATCTTATTTCTATATGTGTGTGTTAGTTTTCATTATTTGTATATTTCAAAAAACAGTCAGTGACATTGGGATTTTGACACGTACATTCTTATGCGAAAATATTGCGCTCAAAATATTTTTTTTGCGGAGAAANAAGTCCACATCGGCGATGCCCACGCAGCTCACGTAGAAACCGACAAATAAATATGGCGAGGAATTCTAGGCGATTACACCCGGTGGCAGGTGTGACATCGTCACAAGTTATTACTGATAATGTCTAAACGTGTAACAGTATGTGGTGAAAATATAAAGTAACGAATTTATTCGTGGCTAACACCCTTAAGAACTGCTCAAAGTGAGGATCTTAATTCCACCACTGTAAGAACACTTGGCTCAGACCGCACTTTATAACTTTGCTGTACTGTGCAGCTTTCATTATTGGCTGGCTGCCAACCAATTGAATGGCACCTTGATTGTTTATAACTGAAATATATTTTCGCATGTACAATGGCGAACTGAAAGGGCAGCAAGCAGCCTTCGTTGGAAACAACAGTACATCCTGACCAAATATTTTTTTTTCTGGAAAGGGGATGAGTAGAGAAGCCAAGAAGTCTGAGGTTATGGAAAACCGCCGGGAAGATTGTCGAATTTACATTTTAATTGTAGGTTTTTTTTTTCATTTAACCAGGATGTCTGGAAATACAATATTTAGAGTTCAAAATATAGCCAAATTTAATATTTCTTACTTCCTTTCTTTGCGCCTCTTTTTTTCCTCTACAGCTCTTTTAATTATCACACCTACGGATTCTTAACATTTCCACATAAATTATCGTTTATTTTCCATGCAAGTCTAATGTACCTCTCTGGCTGTGACGCCTTTGTGGGATTTTCAACCTGCCAACCCTTGGATGTCCACCCTTTGCATATGCAACAGGGTTCGCAACCCTTCGTAAAGGCTGTTCACGATAACTTCCAACTTTTGTGAAGCCCTGCTAAAGTTCTACCTCTGTGATATTCCTCCACCTCACGCAAAGGAAGCTTAACTAAGTGTAGAAAATTACACGTAAGCGACATTGCACCGGATTCGTGCGCACTCAATGCGATATTATTTTCCATTAAAACTATTTCTTACAACCAACACAACCTATTTTCTCTTGGTTTTTATTATTATTAATTACAAATTAAACATTGGAATTTATTAATAAAATACAAGTAAATCTGCAATTTAATAAAAAAGAAAATATTTAAATGTTAGCAGACGTATAAAAGGCTTGTTATAAGTGACGTATTTAGGAAACAACCAAACACGACCCACATGAAGTAATTTTTCAAAGGTTTGATTTTTTTTTAAATTGAGAACATATCGCGAATAGACTATAACAACCTGTAAAAACATTCATGGTTTTACCAGGTTTCGAACACGGGACCTCAAATTTGATGTCAACAATCGTTAAAGAGTTCAACGCGCCAGTCTGTCTGAAAATTAATGACAAAATTATTTCGATAGTTCAGTAATCCTTAGGCCGGACTTCACAATTATCCACACATTCCAACTTAAGTCACTGATTGATTGGTTTCTGCCCCAGAGAGTCGCAAGTTTTACTCTAGAGCAGGTAGAATGGAATTTGGTCTTTGCTTCCTTGCAGATTCGTTACTGGCTCAGAATGCCCCAGGTTGTGTGAAATAGGGCAGCGGTGGCGCAGNTCAGAAAAGGTATTTTTATCTCATTTCAGGTTTGCACAGAAATAAAGGTGAGGGATTCCCTGTTATAACAATTATACGTATATATCATTGAAAATTTCCCCAAAACAGCAATACAACCAGGATTACAATATTTTACCCAAACTTGTTACAAATACAATTCCAAATATTATTCCCTCGTGTACAAAATGACTCTTTTATAAACAGAAAACCTACTTATCTTTTTGAAATCATTTTAAGCAGCAGTTCCCCCCCCCCCTNGTCCCTGGCCCTGTATCCTCGCCAAAGGGAGAAAACGAGTCCTATATTCAATTTGCGCCCCCCTTCTATAAGGTTTTCTGATTTTCAAGAAGCATAGAGCGCCCCCTGGTGACGTCACAAGCTGGCCCGCGTCGCCCGTTGTCCTGGGGACACGCAGGAGGAGGGGGGGGGCACGAAGAGGCGCCATGAGTGTAGGCCAGCTCTCAAGCCGGGCACTCGGCAGTGGCAGGAGTCAGACGGGGCACTCGCTCCCAGGTAAGCCAAGTCCACATCGGCGATGCCCACGCAGCTCACGTAGAAACCGACAAATAAATATGGCGAGGAATTCTAGGCGATTAAACCCGGTGGCAGGTGTGACATCGCTACAAGTTATTACTGATTATGTCTAAACGTGTAACAGTATGTGGTGAAAATATAAAGTAACGAATTTATCCGTGGCTAACACCCTTAAGAACTGCTCAAAGTGAGGATCTTAATTCCGCCACTGTAAGAACACTTGGCTCAGACCGCACTTTATAACTTTGCTGTACTGTGCAGCTTTCGTTATTGGCTGGCTGCCAACCAATTGAATGGCACGTTGATTGTTTATAACTGAAATATATTTTTGCATGTGCAATGGCGGACTGAAAGGGCAACAAGCAGCCTTCGTTGGAAACAACAGTACATCCAGACCAAATATTTTTTTTTTCTGGAAAGGGGATGAGTAGAGAAGCCAAGAAGTCTGAGGTTATGGAAAACCGCCGGGAAGATTGTCGAATTTACATTTTAATTGTAGGTTTTTTTTTTCATTTAACCAGGATGTCTGGAAATACAATATTTAGAGTTCAAAATATAGCCAAATTTAATATTTCTTACTTCCTTTCTTTGCGCCTCTTTTTTTCCTCTACAGCTCTTTTAATTATCACACCTACGGATTCTTAACATTTCCACATAAATTATCGTTTATTTTCCATGCAAGTCTAATGTACCTCTCTGGCTGTGACGCCTTTGTGGGATTTTCAACCTGCCAACCCTTGGATGTCCACCCTTTGCATATGCAACAGGGTTTGCAACCCTTCGTAAAGGCTGTTCACGGTAACTTCCAACTTTTGTGAAGCCCTGCGAAAGTTCTACCTCTGTGATATTCCTCCACCTCATGCAAAGGAAGCTTAACTAAGTGTAGAAAATTACACGGAAGCGACATTGCACCGGACTCGTGCGCACTCAATGCGATATTATTTTTGCAAAAAAAAACTATTTCTTACAACCAACACAACCTATTTTCTCTTTGTTTTTATTCATATTAATTACAAATGAAACATTGGAATTTATTAATAAAATACAAGTAAATGTGCAATTTAAAAAAAAGAAGATACTTTAATCTTAGAAGAAGTATAAAAGGCTTGTTATAAGTGACGTATTTAGGAAACAACCAAACACGTCCCACATGAGGTGATTTTTCAAAGGTTTGATTTTTTTTTAAATTGAGAACATATCGCGAATAGACTATAACAACCTGTAAAAACATTCATGGTTTTACCAGGTTTCGAACACGGAACCTCACATTTGATGTCAACAATCGTTAAGAGTTCAATGCGCCAGCCTGTCTAAAAATTAATGACCAAATTATTTCTATAGTTAGTGATCCTTAGGCCATACTTCACAACTATCCACACATTCCAACTTAAGTCACTGATTGATTGGTTTCTGCCCCAGAGAGTCGCAAGTTCTACTCTGGAACAGGTAGAGTGGGATTTAGTCTTTGCTTCCTTGCAGATTCGTTACTGGCTCAGAATGCCCCAGGTTGTGTGAAATAGGGCAGCGGTGGCGCAGTGTCCAGGGCGCTCGCCTCCCACCGCGGCGATCCGGGTTCGATCCCCGGCGGGTCCACTCCCGGATTTTCGCATGTGAGAATCGTGCTGGACGATGCCGCTTGCCGGCGGGTTTTCTCGGGGTACTCCCGTTTCCCCCACCCTGGGATTCCAGCGCCGCTCCATTCTAGGGTTTCATTTCCTGTCATGCCCGGGGATGACTGTCACCTACGGGTCCCAGCTGGAAAGACCGTCATTAGGTGGGTGTCGCCTTGCCCTGGGTGCATTCCCCACACGAAGTTTCGTTTCGTTTCGTGTGTGAAATAAAGTAGGACACATTTGCAAGATCATATACAGTGTAGGTGCATTTTAAGTCTTGCTTATCTTTATGGGTTTGCGAATTTCGCAAACTGTTCCGGTGACATTTAAAACTCTAAGAAAGTGTACTTGAGCATTCATTTCATGACTGCTCCTTAGTTGTTTGCACGCGCCCTGAATGACTGTTCGGCAAGTAATAAACAAAAACAAATGCTGNCTGAATGACTGTTCGGCAAGTAATAAACAAAAACAAATGCTGCAACCGTATCACGCGCAACTAATTAGAATTATACAGAATAAAAAAGAGTGGGTGGAGAGCGGAGAGATTTGGGTTGCTATTGAGGGTTCTGACTTCCTGTCGCTTGTACTGCGTTACAGAGTGTTTGATATCCTTTTAATTTTTGACGAAACTATTAAACTTTCCCCCAAGTATGTTTAACCTACGAAAATACATCTACCACAAACGAGGACGGAATTGTATTTTAAAGTTACCACGGATGCTGTAAATATTATTTTAGAGCTCTCCAATGTAGTAAAAAACAGCTTTTTCTGGCTGCTTTATATTAAAACATACTAGCCTGGACACGAGTCCAACTACGTTAAGAGTCTGTATTGAACTTTGCTACGCACTTTTCATCATAAAATGATAAGTCTCGCTGCACTATAGGTACATGCAGCACTTCGACAACACTGCACGCCAGTTCGTGGCCCTGCACGTAGTGGCGATGTCGCTCTTGTAGCGCGTGCCAGTGTAACCCTTATAGCTCCCGCGCTTCTCGGCCGAAATACGA